>RJWM01014378.1:0-50549 GCA_004363535.1 Dasyprocta punctata
TTTTTTTTTTTAATAGTTAAGTGCTCTATACTGTGCTAACCTGATCTGGTAGCGAAAAAGACTGAGCTTTCTTTTAGAAAAAAATGTTTAAAACCCAACATCTAAGACCATGGAGGAGCATGACAGTAAAGCATGCCAGATGTATCTACGCCTCAAATAACATCAAGTCCATGTTCATTTTAAATGTACAAAAATGCTTTATGAATAAAAACTGTTACAAAAGAACATTTCAAACAATGTACAATTTTTCTTGCCTCTATATTCAATAAAATACAAATACATTTTTTGTTCTAAAATATGTTTACATACAATCAAAGTAGAACATGCAAATTACACTTTAAAAAAGGCTTTTAAAAACCACTTATGAATACAAACTAAAAATTAGCCAGCACGACTTGTAAGACAATCTTGTGCCCATTTTTTCTTTTGAAATATATATGTACATATTTAACACATCATGTGCATTTATTATTATTTAAGAAATAGATTTTTTTTAAAAAGGAAGAAAAAGAAAGACACCAACCTAGGGTGGAACTGCCCTTCTGGGTCGACTAGTTGGCAGCTCTTGTCAGTTTCCCCCCTTTAGTGTTTATTATACCTGGGCAAGTGGGCAATAGATATCCAGGAAGTTACTTCCTTGGTTGATATGTGCTTCTAAGACTGTTCCCCAAATGACTGAGTCCCACAGGGAAGGCAGACTGTCAGTGGGGTGAACTCTCTAAGAAACAAGAGGCAGAGGGAGCCTTGTATTGTGGAAAGAAACCTTAAGAAACACCAAGGAAATGCTACGATATATTACAGTTTGAGTTTCTAGGCACTGTGATGACATTATCTGTAAGCTCTGGCATTTGGACCATTGTGATATGATAGGGTAGTGTTGAGAAAAATGTCTATATTTATCTACTTTTACATAATGAGGAGGACTGAAAATCCTGTAACGTAACACTTAAATGGCTTCTGAGGCGCTTCAGCTCCTGCTACCCTCTCTCTCTCTCCGTGCTACAGTTGGCATTTAAAGGCTTTGGAAAGATATGTATAGACTTTATATCAGTTACCAGGTAAATCTTCCTAGTGATAGGAAAAAGTATTCTCCAAAAGCTCATTATCTGAATATTGTTGGGTAATAAGCCAGGAGTGGGATTTTCTACTTACGTTCTAATACCAAATCCTTTATGATCTGCATGTAATACATCACCTTGTACTATAATTCTGTCACCACTTGCTTATCATATTTATAGACCCAGCAACGTGCAGAACACAAATTCTGTCTGCCATCGGACATGGCCTCCCACTCCAGACATTAGCCAAGTTAACATGTTAATCTTCTTCCAGACTTTTAGTCACCTTTCCTGGGCTGTCCCTGGCTGTTGTGTCCCAGCCCTGCCAAGTCACAAAGCAAACCAACATACTCTCCTTTCCTTTGACTTTTCTTCCTTGCATTGTAGCCAGAGATGAGCTATTTGAGGAGCACAAACTTCTCACTGGAGATGAGGAGTTGAAAAGCAAGTGGTCACCCAGTCACATAGTACGGTGAAAATCCATCAGCACTTTAAGGAGGTTTTTAAATCTAGGTTTCATCAGTTCCTCATCCTTAATCAGATTCCTTATTAACTGGGTCCACACCTGCTTGCTGAAGGACAGTAGTCTGGGTGGGGAGAAGGGGGTGAAATGAAAATCAAGGGATTTCTGCTACTATAAAATATTTGGTGGAGCTGTATATGAAGATTTATGGATACCAAATAATGCCCTTTCAACATAAAAATGCAACCCCAGCAGGCAGTGTTGGATGGCTAAGGAAGTCCACAGTCCGGGACAAGAGAGCTGGGTTGTCTTCCTGGCCCTGCAACTGACTAGATGGGTGACTGAGTGGATCCAATTGGAGCCTGGAGTAAAGAGAACAGACTAAGGGAAGGGGGGCCCTTAGAGCAGAAAGAAATGGTTGTTGGGTTGGGTTAATGAAAAGCTGAAGGAAAAAAAAATGTGACACAGAGGGAATAGAGGGTGATGGAGAGAGGAAGCAGTGTAGGTGACTGTCTGGCTTCCACATGCAAGGAGCTATTTAGCACACCTCAGCTTTGGTCCTCTGCAGTTTCCCAGTCTATTCTTAGGGTCTGCACATGGAGATTTGCATTTAACTCACATGTCAACCACAGACCCCAATTCATAAGTAATTTGCAACTCCATTGTATCTCTCCTGGAATATATTTTATTGGTTTGGAAATTCTAATGTACCCCAAGTTATTTGGAATTTCTCACCTACTAGAAGTAAATATCAATTAAACTTTGAGTCTTCCTTTTAAGAAGTTTTCCAAGCATGGGCTGGCTCTCCTCTGCAAGATTTAGTCTGTATACAGATTTGTTTGAGAGATAGTGCAGCATGGGAAGGGAGAAGGTTACAAGAATAAAGGAAATTATTTTTCAGATCCAATGGGAAGAGAAACTTTTTTATGGCTTAATTGGAATGAAAATGGTTGCTCGTTCATAGCAATGGTGGGGTGAGAGGGGCTAATTTAAACCTTCCTCCCCGGTGACTTTGGAACCACTTGGATATGGCTTGGAAATGACAGACTGAAAAGGGCTGGTTTGATTTTGCTGTTCAACTTGTGTGAAATGGCAAAGGTCAGCCCAGGTCACAGACTGAGTGTCTAGGATATAAGCTTTAAAGTACAGTCCTTTAAACTTACATATTGCTAGGATTAAATGCAACTGACCTACTGGGCTGTGAATGATATGACATCCATAGCGAGACTGTACAGAACCAGATAGCCTTGTAGGTAATTTCAACCAACTGTGGGAGCCACAACAGAGAAATGATGTTTGCAAGCATATTAACTTAAGACTTTAAAATTTACTCCTATAGTTACCCCATCACTTATTCTCTTATATTCCCAACAACGATCCATCTCTCTGAAGGGAAATAACATTGTGTCTGAAGTGATAATGTGATTTCCAGTTGGTCCCAACTTCCTGTAAAGAAACTTAATTTGGAGGTAAACCAGATATTCTTACTCTCATTGGAAAATTTAATTCTCTCTTCCAGTGTCTCTCTTTCTATAATCTACCGTGCCAGGTATTTGATGTCTTGGGAAAGGTAAGGGGAGGGAGGGAGGAAATTGCAAATACTAAATTGAAATTTCCACATTTGACTTTAAAAACATCTACGGCAGTGGGATAACTTCATATTCATTCTGAGTCTTCTTAACATGTTTTACTTGGGCTTTGGAAATGGATAATAGAGATGGAATATCTGTCCACGCTAAACCAATGGCTAGAGTACAACTTGGATGAAAAATGTACAGTTGAAACTGACCATTTAAAAGACGATTTGTCACACACAGTTTGCATCCATGCAGACTGATAGATTCATAATTACATTATGTACAAAAAATGTTTTAGTGTATTAAGGCAACCACAATATGGATACTTTGTCCAAGGTGGCTTGACAATTGGAGTGGTGATACCCTTTAAACATTTTATTTTTTATTTTTCGATAAGAACACTTACTTTCATTTGTTTCTAAGAAATAATTATCAAGAGACAATGGACTTCTACTGTCTTTTTGTTTCCTTTTCTCAACACCTATGACAGCTCTTTGAATGAAAAAAAAATCACATACCAAGGCATTACTAGACACTTGTCTTTCTGGTGGGCCTGGGGTTCTACTTTTTGGTGGCTTGTCAGTTATTTCATTTGCTGTGGGACATTAAACCCATTTAAGCCTGTCTGTTCTCTGCTATTATGTTTTAAGTATAAAAATAACCTGCTTGACACCTGGGTCACCATATCCTGGGCTGCTCCCAGTCACTTATTTAAAAGGCTCCATCAATAACTGAGTAACTGTTTCACAATGATTGGGACTCAAAACCAGGTTCCTCGGGACAGCGCACCAAGGGTGGGCTTTACTACAAAGGTAAGGTTTACAATTACTTAGATGTGTACCAAGAAAAAGAAGGCAGCAAGTTAAGGGGAAAATACAGAACATGGAAGTACAATGAGCAAAGGAAAAGCAGGAACAGTCGATGTTAAAAACCAGTGTATGTAGGACAGAGGCACGCAGAAGAATATGAATGCAGGTTTAAGGTTGCCTATCACTAGAATGTCACCTTCTGATCACACAAGTCCATCTGAGAAAACTGTATTGTTAACGGAAAGATTCAGGTCACCTGCGATGACTTTGGTGCCCCGCCCCCCCAGCCTAGAACTCGCAAACCAAAAGAAATAAAAACCAATTAAGTGGAAGTGGGTTACAACAAAGCCAGTTGACACATTTGCAGCTTTTCTCCCCTTGGAATGTTTCCTAATTGAGGCCGTTCCCCTTCCGATTATCCTGGCCCGCAAATGCACGCGGGAGAAGGGCGCACCTCGGCTGCGGAAGGTCAGGGGGCCCCCGGAGAGCACCAGCCTCCTCCCCGGGGTCGGTTCTTCTGCTGCCTGCGAGGGATCCGGCCACACAGAAGCGCCGCAGGGCTGGGACCTGCTGCGTAGCACAGGCGAGCTTCTTTGGAAGGTATCTCCCTGTTCTGCTATCCCAAGAGCTCCGATGGCTGAACCCTGTCATCTGGCCCGATTCTGCCCGCCCAGCTTCTGGAGAGAAGGGCGTTGGGGTCCCCCGCAGTGGGGGATCCACCCCCACCCCGGCTCGGTGCACCTACAATGCCTCAGTCCCCCAGCCCCAGGTTCAGACGCCCAAACCCACCTTAGGGGAGGACATCGCTCTCGCTCCCTCGGGATTTCCTCGGCCTTTTGGCCTTCACCTCCTCTTCCTGGGGAAGGGGCTGCTGCGGGGACGACTGCGTGGGCTGCCCGGCTGGGGGCGCCGCCAGCTTCCGCTTGCCGCCCCGGGGGGTCTTGGGCAGCGCGGGGGGCGGGGGCGGCGGCGGCGGGGGCGGCGGGGGAGGGGGCAACGGCGGCGGGGGCGGGGGCAGGGGCGGCGCCTCGCGGGCCATGTGGATGACCGCCTCGATGGTGGCCATGACGGCGTCCTGGCTGGCGGCGGGCTCCAGCACCAGCGGGCTCAGGTTAGGTTTCTGCACCCGCTTGGTGGGCAGGTCGATGCATTTCTCCAGCACCGGCATCTGGTCTCTGGAGTCCTCATCGAAATGGGTGGGCTGCTTGCGGGGACGCCCCCGCCTCTTCTTGACGAAGTTGTTGCCTGTCTTTGATTGTCTCTGCAGCCGCTTGGCCTTCAGGATCTTGTTCACGTGGTCCAGGTTCTTCTTGGTGGACAGGATCTTGGTGTAGTTGCACATCTTCCGCACTTCGCACTGGATGGCTTCGATCTCCCGCCGCTTGAATCGCTTCTTCAGGGAGGAGCTGGCTGCAGGGAGAAAAGAGAAGAAATTGAGCACAGGATGTGGGTTGCCTAAAATTCTCCCTCTTTCAAGGATGACTGACGCCCTGTTTGGCTACACGCACGTGGAATTATGCTATAGATGCGACACCACACCCAGTACTGTTTTATTAAATTGAGAATAGGAGAAATAGATCTTGGTTGGATAGCTGTTACTTGTACAAAACGTTTCTATTTACAGTATTTCAGTCCTCACAATGATGTGAAGCACTGTTGTCCCATTTTAAAGATGTAGAAACTGAGGCCGAGGCTGTTGAGGTTACCTCCTCTGAGCACTGGCAGCAATGCAATATAAAAGTTTTCTTTATGATAGAGTTTTTAAAATGGCCTTTTGACATTTGAGCCTATTCAATTTAGCATAATAGCTTTTCACTGACATTGGATGAATAAAGCGGCATGTAGTCTTCTACATTTTGTAATCTTGATTGTACAAGTGTACCATCGACCAGAAGAGATGCTCTGACCTGCCCTAGGATATGTAGCTCAAGTCTTTTGTCCCAGCCCTCCTCTTCCCTTCCTGGGACCTGTTTGAGACGGCACTGGCGTCTAACGTCCTTTCCTGCTCCCGTGTTCTGAATTTGTCAGTTAGATATTCGGTTAACCAAGACTTTCTTTACCAGTTCTCCCTCTGGGAAACGGAAGAGAAACCCCTCAGGTGTTTCGGAAGCATTTTCACTCCTACTGAACTGTTGTTTGCAAAGTGCTTGTTTCATGTGCTGGTGGCCAGATGGCGCCTTTATTTTATGAGCCGAGCTTCTCAGGAAGTCCTGTACTGCCGCCACTAAACGGCCTTCAGGGCTGCTTCGTTTTGAAGTTCAGACACCATAAAGTGTGAATGGCTTCAGGACGCAGACGGCCTTTCACCCTTTGGAGCATCCTTTCTGCTGGTGTGATCCTGAGCAGGCACAGACCTGTGTGAGCTGATGCAAGCGCACATCGCAGGACATAGCTCCTCCCGCACGACAGCCACTCTGGTCACCTGTACACTTTGGAAGTGTGTCCCCTCTCAGTTCTTTGCTGCTGTGATTTACCCTATATGTTCAACCGCAAAGAATTTCACTTAAAGGACCTAGGCGTAGAAGGTGACATATTTCATATTAGTTATGCCCTCCCATTTTTTTTCCATCTAGTAGCAGAAAAACAATATCTTAAAGGGAGAGAAGAAAAAAAAAAACTTTTAAGAGGATGGATACCACTTTCACTTATTCTTGAGCACTCCTGCTTTCTTCTTTTCCCTGTTGCTCTATTTCCCCCTCATGCCGTGGCCATCACAGATCTCCAGGGGCGTTTCATTTGAAGTTATTTATGCCTCTAGCTTCATGGAGTGGGAAGGAATGAGTTGCATAGGCCAGGTCAAAATGTTCCTGCTTTTGACCAAAGGTCAGCAAGACTGAGCAATGAACAACTACTGAATGATTTTAAAAAACAGTTATAAAGATCAAAATAGAACAAAGCCAGAGGAGCTTCTGACTATACAAATAAAACTTTTGTACTAAGTCTTTAAAACCAAACCAAACCAAAACAACAACAAAAAATTGTGCTCAGTTCTCAGTTCTCAGGTGCAGGGACTGATGCTTGTCTGGCTTCACTCCCTTTCTGGGCCTGCGGTGGAGCCTTGGACATGGTCAGGATTTAAAAGTTATTTTTTGCACAGACATATCAGACTAATCATTGTTACCTTCTTGTACCATCCTTTGAAAGAGTTTCAGTTTGGAATTTTTTTTCTCATTTTTTTATTTTAAAAACAACAACAAAAGAATAACAACGATACAGAATTTTTTTTTAAATAGGAAATTAACACTAGTTAATTGAGTTCGGATTTTTAAAGCACTTAATGCAAATATAGGGACAATAAAGGGTTAGCCTCCATACCAGGACCAAGTAATTTAAGTTGTCCACAGAGTTCACTAGTAAATGAAAACTAGTCAAATACTCCACAAAACTTCTAGCGCTTTTTTCAAATGTACATTCCACTTTCAGTATGCCCTCTCTTTAGTCTATATCACCCACCAAAGGAGAAAATGCTATGTGGTGCATAACAAAAGATGCTAAGCATAAAATAAATAATTTTATCGACCTACACAGCATTCAAGTATAAAATCAATCATTTGGCACTATTTAACTGAATAAAGTTTGACTGAAATATTTCACAAACTTGTAGTTATTTTGGGGGCAAATATAACCAATGGAGTACCCTGCCAAGCATTTTCTTTTCAAAATAAAATGTCACTAATTAAAAAATTAAAAACTTCAAACTAATTCCCCTAAAACACCTTAATAGATAATCTCATGATCATCTCCTTTGCAACCACCATTCATACTAATGGATGTTAGTGTTCTGTACTATTTGTGTTCTCTTTTTAAAGAAACAACACATTAGCCGGGGGTGGTGGCGCACACGTTTAATCCCAGCACTCGGGAGGCTGAGGTAGGCGGAGCGTTGTGAGTTCGAGGCCGGCTTGGGCTACAACGCGAGCACAAGGCTGGCCTGAGCTACATAGTGCGACCCTGCCTCAAAACACCAGGGCCAGGAATTTGGCTCAGTGCCTTAAGCGCCTGCCCTGGCAGGTGTGAGGTTGTGAGTTCAATCCCCGGTGCCGCAAAAAAAAAAAAAAAAACAAAACAAAACAAAAAAAAACATTACAAATTGAGTTAAATCATCACTCCCTTCTCTGTTCTCTTTTCTTCACATGCTCATATTACTATTATTATGGAAAACCTGTGGATCCATACTGGTAAAAATTAAGTATGAAACTACCTAAAGTTGATAAGAACTGAGAACTCTCCCAGAATAGTAGGAGTGTAAACTAGAAAAATTACATAGCAGGCAAATGGCATATGTATGAAGACATATAAATTCAATGCTGTATCAACATTGCCTCCTTTACTCGTGTGTAACAGGAGGCAAAAGACATACAATAACATCCTTTAAAATTTAGTGTATGAGCCAGGTGTGGTAGAGCATGCCTGAAATACCAGTGCTTGGTAGGCTGATTTAGGAGGATCTCCACAAGTTCAAGGCCAGCCAGTGAGGACCTACCTAGTAAGAATCTGTCTCAAAAAAAAAAATAGTGTGTATTACAGTAAAATGAGAATACAAATGTTAATTAAAAGAGTAAATCAATAGTGATACACTCAAACATGAAACCTTAAATATCTCTTAAAATGAATAAGCTACATTTAAATATATTGACATAGTTATATATAAAAAACAGTTCAGAGAAAAAGCAAACTGCCAAAGTATTAATAAGGTACTATTTATATAAGTTTAAAAACACATGAATACCTTTAGTCCCTCTAATTTCTGTTTCATCTGTAGCATTCAGTTGTTGCACTTCAGGGATATCAACTGTGAGCCAAAAACTTGGTGGAGGAGATTTTGACATCTATTTTCTACCAAAGTTACCTCATAAAAGTTAATTAAGCCTCTGGAGTAGGACTTTCAGAGTAGAACTTTCCAGAACTTTCTGGAATGATGCAAATATTCTTTATCTGTACTCATACTGTGGCTACTAGCCAATGTGGCTCTTGAGCCTTGAAATGTGACTAGTGTCACTGAGAAACTGGATTTTTACTTTAATTAGTGACCTAGTTGCTACTTTAGGCAGTACAGCTCTAGGCTAAACAACTTTGAAATACAGAGGACAGAAGACCTGCAAGGATTCAGTCAGTAAAATGGAGACTATCGGAAATTCAAGGTAAACAATTTAGTGTCCCTAGCAAATAAATTGTAGGGTGAGTCAAGGGAGAAACTGTAAATTACAATGAGATTGAAGACGACCTTCCTTGGAAACCAATTTAAAAGACTTAAAATAAATCATGAAATACATTCAAATTCAAACACTGCTTAGTAAGGAAGGAAGGAGGAAGATGTATGTGTATATGCATTAGTGACTGATCGTTAGTGTTTATATTGTTGAAGCTGAGTGATGGGTACATGAGGTTTATTAATGCTATTCTGCCTACTTTGCCATAACACAAAGTAGTTAAAGATTATGAATTGTAAGTGGCAAAAAGAAAATATTTTATAGAATCTTAGGACTAGGGGGAGCTCTGATTTTTCCTCGTTGGGCTATTTTACCTTCATACCTGTGGAAGGGTAAGAGATGTACTCATGGAAGACCAGGTGTGCATCATTTCCCTGGATGACTCCTGTTGCTTGCCACTATCCTGGCCTATGAGCATTGGGGAATGAGTGAGTTCTTTGGGTTTTATGCTATGAGCAACTGCAAAAACATGCATCATGGGCCAATCTCCACCGATAACATCAGGTGCTACAACTTAGTATCCCTCTTCTTTCAACATGTTATACTCCTTGTGTTTGTTTTTTACATCCACTGACCATCTGAATTTCATTTTGCCCTAATGCTTAGTAGTCACAATTTCAGTTCAGATTTATTATTCCTGTGTGCAAACAATAGCAGAGTGCAGTGGAGCAGAAATGACTTTGCAGATGGGGAGCTGGAAATGAAGGTGAACTAGACCCTCTGAATCTCTTCATTTGGTGCATGAGATGAATGGACTAGCTGTTCTCCAAGTTTCCTTCTTGGTTTAAATACTGCTGTAATTATTTCCCATACTCATTATCAGTTGCTTTTCTCAAATGTGGGGTGGCTTTCAAAACCATTGATTTCATCAAATAATTTTGAAATCCTAATATGGAGCGGGGAAGAGGACTCTGGACTTGGCAGGGTTTGGTACTCACACATCTTTCTCCTTATTGCTTAGGATTTCACTGTCTTTCTAAATGTTTACAGATTTTTCTCTCTTCAACTTGCTTCATTATTGGACAGTAATTTCTGGGCTCTTGCTGCAAGATTGATTCCATATTTGCTCTCTTTCCTATAATTGCCCTATATCTTGCCTGCTTTTTGTTAGATTTAAAGAGTAATTATGAGTGACCCAGGCAACATACAAATTTATTTCTTCATAACTTTGCAATACAAAGGGTGTTGCAGAGCCTTAAAATTGCTACGCAAAGGGCTGAACTTTGGTCCACATCTAGACTGTCTTTTCACTACCATTACTGGAGGATTGGCTCATCAGCATCCTGTTGACTTTGCCACATCATTTATGATACTCAAAGGATGGATTTAACAATTCTTTTTGTATATATGCTTATAGATGTAGTACACGCACTGTGAGCCAAGCCAAGTGCTAACAAGACTGAGTGATACAGATCATTCCCCCAAATTGGTGCTAATGTTGGTAGAATATACTTTGCCATGTGAAAGACATACTGCAGCTTTATAAAAAAGATTTGGGTGGGTCGGGGGAAAGCAGGTTTAATTTTAGACTCCCTAGAATTTTTCTTGCAGCTTGAATGTCCCTAAGGAAAGGTGGGGAGATGTTGGGAAGGTTCAGTTTTCTGGGCCTGAGTTGCCTTCTAGGTCGGAGAGAGCTGGAGCACCATCTGCCTCAATCAGGATGGAGAGCTGCAGTGTAAACTGCTTAGTGTCCTGATAGATGTTAGAAGGTTCTTCCCAAGCAAAGGCCACATCTCTCTATACTTTCAGTTTCCAACACAGACCCCTTCATATAGCAGTATGTGGTCTGGTACGTCCTATGTGGTCAGCAAATATAGTCTCCAGGAAATTCAATTGTCTCAATGTTTTCTAATGCAAATTGTGCATTTTTTGTACTTTGTATTTGGATTTGACTCAGCAATGATCTTTTATTCTCTTAATGCTGCTGCTTTTTTTTTTTAAAATGGGACATATGAGGCAATCTGCCTTGGCATGTAAACATTCTTCTTCAACCTGTGAATTTAAATTAATCTTCTGCAGTCCTGGTCTTAAAAGCTCTTTTGAAAAGGATGACAAGGTGTCTCCACTGGTAGAGCCTCTGCAAGGTAGGGGACATATGAGTGGCTGCTGGTTGTCAACACGAGAACAAGCACTGCTCTCCATATGTACAGCAGTAATTTACAATTGAGAGTTAGCAGATGTGGGGGATTTGTCATGACAGGGCAGTGTTTTCATTCTATTTCTTTAAATTGTCTTAATATACTTTGGGGTTCCTTTGAAAATGTGACCAGCTTGTTTAAAGAATAGTGACTACTTGACTATTCAAATAATAGCTTCTTCCTGGGGTTGAGAAACAGCATCTTATCTCAGTGGTAATGGCTTGCAGGACCATTGTCTTTGTTCTGCTCTTATTTCACATTTCTCCTGACAAAAGGTAAGAGGTGAAGTGGGTAGTATGGCTGATGGAGAGGTGAAGCAGTGGGCATACAGGCATGAGCATGTTTAGTGTGTGACCTCTGAAGTGGGAAAAGCCACCAAATAGTATTTGCCCTTAAGCATCTCCCTAGATCTTCCTGGAAGCACAAAGGACGTTAGGTCTTTAGAAACTTGCCTTGTGCCCCCTCGCCTCTGCAATCTTGCCCATTGTTCACCTCCTCTCCATCCCTCCAACCTCCCAAGTGAGGTGCATATTCCCTCCCAAGAGGGAATTGGCCTCAGGAAGAAAATAATGATGACTGGTATTTACATGATTTGTATCATATATAAAGCATAAGAACTAAATTAAGCACTCTGGTCATTTATATATGGGAAGAGAGTGATGTCTTTACTTGGCTTGAACATCAGTTGATGGGTCACCTGTCACACTTGTGCATGAGTGTGAGAAAGTAGAAAGAAAGATCATATGCATTCAAGTGGTTAGTGGATGGGGCATTTCAACAGAGTGTTGCTTTCAGGGTATGGTCAAAGTCCTAATTAAATGCTATAGCAGGTCAGGCCAGATGGCTAATCTTAGAAAAGCAAGACTTTTTAATAGAAAAAAAAATCAAAATATTTTATAATCAGATGAAAATTATCCATGAAATATATCACATAGAGTTCTGTTATAGCAAAGTTTATAAAAGAATTGCCATTTTTAAAGATGAATTTAGCAATTTTCTTGTACAAAAAGACAAAAGTTCTAAATGTTCTCACCCTTTCAATACTATCTGTGGGCTGTTAGTAATGTCACATAGCAGTTGTTAAAACACAAAATATTTAATGTCCCACTAGGGTAAAGTGGGTGAGAAAATAACTGCTTTAGGCAAAAGACTCATGCTGTGGAAAGTGAATTTTTGGTAACTGATTGGAAATGTTTCCATGGTTTGGCAATTTTGTTGCTGACAATTATGTATTATAACATATAAAATCCTTTAAAGCTGCAAATTTAAAAATCTTATACAGAATTAACTACCAAATGAAGATGTTCAGAGATTTGATTCATTAAAAAAACGGAATGCCTTCTGATTTGCAGGATCATTTAATTGTTAATAAGGAAGACTGTAAGCCAATTTTCAGCAGCAACCTTGTTCAATTGATGGATGAGATTTACAAAATATTAAGATTAAAGCACAGCTAATAATGTACTTTTCTCTCTATATCTGTGTAAAGTATCCTTTGGACCTACAGCACCCATAAACAAGTAGTAAAGTCAACTGAGTCCAGAATCTGACCTTTACTTTATCACAAGTGTTTAAATGGAACAAAAATTTGAAAGACATGGATGCAAACGCAGTCAATCACTGGCCTCCTTAAAACACTAAGAATATTAAAATTAGTACATGTTAATGCCTGTGAAAATATTTGTTTCATGAATAATAATCAATGAAATACAAATTTAAATTATCTTAAGAGTATAATTTATTTCATGTTTATGACACCCTGTAAGATTTCTGCTTTAAAAGAGTGCATGTATTCTAGTTCTTACATGGGGTGTCCTTCCAAAATTATGCTACCAATATTATTACAGGATCAAAAAATTTGGAGTCTATGGCCTTTAAGTTCATGTGTGTGTGTGTGTATGTGTGTGTTTAACTTGTGAAGACATTATTTACTTACCTAACATTTAGTCCTAGAAGATTGTCACTTTCTATGAGCTTAGGGCTAAGAAAGCATTAAAATTTCTTGCAGAAATTTTCTTGTGTTCTGTATACCTCCCAAAACACACAGCACAGTTCCTGTCCCACAGTAGATGCCTGATTAATATTTCCTGCTGAATTGTTTAGACTAAATTCCTAGAAATCACATCTGCCTAACATTAATCTTTATATTCCTAGAATAACCATTAAATTTAATTGCAGGGAATTCCGTGGTAGTCAGAAGAGGGCTATACTCACAGAGAACTTCTAGAATGACACTTGATACTGACATCCTTTACTGGATTAGGCAGTTGTGAGGTACTAGCCCCTAAGTTTTCAGAGCCCTTGGTTTCTTTGGCAAGCAAAATGCTCTTCACCCATGAGCCTGGGTGCTAGACAACCCACCTGTGGCTTTTTTACAGATAAAAACAGTAGTGAGGTTCTTGAGAGAGAACCTGAGTGTAATAAGGAAATTTCAGGTTTCCAAAAGAACCTCTACAGAAGGGAACTAGATTTTGGCAGGCCTGAGAAACTTGGGTGAAGGAGGTAAGCTCAGAGTTCAGAGAACAAGCAAAAGAAATTATAGCTGTTCATTTTCCAGCCTGCTGTATGATTCATTTTGGGACTGTCCAAGATAGTATCAACAAAGACATCCTTTAAGTCTTGCGTAATACTTACCAGGGTCAGAGATATTGCCTAGGCTTTTGTCAAGGAGTGGATTAGAAGTAGCAGTAGTGGTAAACTGGGGAAATACAAAGACCATTTAGCCCTACTGTGTTACAATCAACTTTGGTTTCTTGCTGCAATGTGCATTACACTCCAACACACTGACTACAGACAACATGGAAGGCTGGATAGAAATGGAGTTAATGCCAAAGCCTTTGAGCTACATCTGTTAAGTCTCACAGCATGCCAGGTGGCACGCAGTCGGGGTGGGTTCACCCTCTCAAACGGTTCTTTATATTTCTTTTTCTCTCCTTTCAAGTCTGGTATAGCTTTATTCTTAACCATAAATAACATCCTTATATAATATACTCTATTATGCATGCATGTGCTTACCTGATTGTGAGATTTTATTTCTCTTAAATTTTGAAAAATAAAATACAGGGAAGGACAAAGATACATAGCAACATAATCTCAGGAAAACTTCTAAACTTTAAATGTGTAGGCTCAGGTGAAATAAGTTCTTCTTGGCCATGCTAGAATTTCTAAAATGACAGGCATCTATTCTTTATTTTCTTCTTTGGTCTTGAAAATAACTGCATTTGTTGATGTAATACTCAATCTTATTGTTATAACCTTATAGGAAATATATTTACCAGGACATTAGAAGAATGAAACACTAATTTTAACTTTTTACCCCAGTTCTGTAGCTCCAGATAGATTTCTTAATTTCTTGGAAGGGTCCTTAGTTCTGTATAAATACAACCTGTAAAAAGTCATATACATGTCCACTCTTCAAAGTAAGGCATCATCAAATATCCTTCATCTGTGTTTCCTGTGAAGTGAACTCTATAGTCTATTCTGTCTTGGTCACCCTCATTTGTTTTTTTGTTTTGTTTTTGTTTTGATTTTTTTGGTACTGGAGATCGAACTCACAACTTCGTGCTTGCCAGGCAGGTGCTTTTGCCACTGAGCTAAATTCCCAGTCTGGTTACCCTCATTTGGGGAGTATATCAACTGCCAAAGCTTATTTTAGGTTCTGGGGCCCACAATTTAACTGGTTTTCCAGGTACCAAGTGTTTAGTATAAAGAATGGGTTGATCAATTTCTGTGATCAGAATTCATAGTATTTATATTAATGAAGGCTACATTTTCAAAATATAAATCCTGGATTTTTCTACAACATTACACTATTGGCTCATATTAAATGGAGGCTCATTGAGCTCCCTTAGATGCTTTCACATAAACTGCCATCAAATCTAGCGATTGCTATGTAGAATTGGTTTTTTAGCTTAAATGCAAGCCTTCCAATGAAATCTGCAAAATTTGATTTTATTGGTTCTATGCCAGTGTTCTAGTCTGTTGTGAAAGTTTTGAATCTTAATTTTGTTTACTTGAAGAGTGCTCAGAGTTTTAGGGATTTTTCAAAGGGTTTAAATACCCTCAACAATAATTCTGTCCCTTTAACTCCTGGGCTTGATTAAAATGACTCAAGTGGATGCTATTGTTTTTCTTTTCATTGAAGCTTTTAAAGAAAAATGTCAATTTAAACAAATAAAATATCCTTGTATTCTTCATAAAAACAATAAGCAATTATACACACTGCTTTAGACTTTCGTATATTGTTGTGTCTGTCTCCTTAGTAGATGATGGATGTATCCCAGAAACAATAACTTTGCATTGCCTACAGGTGTATGCCCAATTCTATTATTTCTGCCAGTATCAGACAGGATATTACATCCGATGCTGGAGAAAGAGAAAAGTCTTGCATTTTTCTTTTATCTAGAGGCAACTCTGGCACTTGTGCAGGGAAAAAACAAAAATAACAAAAAAACCCAACATAAGACAAAATAATAGTCGGTGTATTTCCAATACTTTCAAATTTCCACTGGAATTCAGTTGATAGTTCAGACTCAGAAGTTTTTAATTAATAAATTCCATCTTAGTACATCATGCCTATTTTTTATAATTCCAATTAAGTCCTTTTTCTAAAAGCTGTACATGGACTCCTGTTTGAACATTAGCATTTCTGGTCCTACTACATTGCTGCTATCTCTGTAAAGGTACTTCATTTAGTCTGTCCTGTATTAGGATCCTGAGATTAATTTGCACGTTCTTTTTCTTTTTGATTTTGTTTTGCTACAAGACCAGGGTCATATCTTAATCATTCTTGGAAGAAATATGGATGGAGTCTCACTTTGTGTCACATACTGTGCTGAACACTGAATTCTGCACATCTTGACCAGCTTGGAGATCAGCTGACTTCCTTGAATTGAAATCATTCTATGTAACTTGGTCTAAATTAGCACTATTTTGTAAAGTCTATATGTGGGACATGAAAGGATTTTTTGGAAGGAAATCCAAATATCTGAAAATTAATTTAGATCCTCACATATTTCAGCAGTTTGTTACTTTCCTCAGGCCATCATTGACTGTTCGGAGTCTCTGAACTATAACCAAAAGCATTGTGAAATCCAGGCCAATATTCAAAATGTTCCATGTGAAAAGTGGAGTTTTACTGACTAAAACATGAACAAGAACAAGTTTAGAACTTACTAGGGGCCACTAAGAAAATCAGCTTGAACATGTTAAGCTACAATCTGATTGAAAATATGAGGTTCCTAGGAAAAGCAACACATATACATATAGAAATTATCTAAAAACAAAAACTTGAGCCGAGTGTGGTGGCGCATGCCTTTAATCCCAGCACTCGGGAGGCTGAGGTAGGAGGAGTGTTGTGAGTTCGAGGCTGGCTTGGGCTACAACGTGAGCGCAAGGCTGGCCTGAGCTACATAGTGCGACCCTGCCTCAAGAAACCAGGGCTGGGAGTTTGACTCAGTGGCTTAAGCGCTTGCCCTGGCAGGTGTGAGATTGTGAGTTCGATCCCCAGTGCTGAAAAAAAAATAATAAAAAAAAAATAAAAACAAAAACTTACACACAAAAATCTTACATGAATGTACATATATAACCATATTTGTATGTATGAATGTCTATCTATCATGATCTATCTATCTATCTATCTATCTATCTATCTCTGTGAGAGAAAGAGACAGAGACAAAACAGAGAGAGAATGGATTTTTTTTAAAGACTATTTTTAGAGCAGTTTTAGGTCCCAGAAATATTGGGAGGGCACAGAGATTTCTGGTACAAGTCCTTGTCCCAAAACATACATAGCCTCCACCATGAATGGTCTTTTCATTGCCAAACATTTGGATCCAAATTATAATGGTTTATTGCAGGGAGTGGTCATATGCTCTCTTGGCAAGTAGTTATACATTCATGTTTTGAGCACTATACCAGTAGTTGTTTGAAACTAAATTATTCCTTTAACATTTTTCTTTTTTTCAAATATAAGCTTAGACTGACTAAATGCAGCAAATAATTTTTTCTCAATTTAAGATTTGACAATTTGAGAGGAAAAAGCTCATTCATCGTCTTTCCCATTAGGAGACTATAAATTATTGGCTCCTATACCATGTGGCTCAGAGTCTAGAAAAAGTTAGTGTAAACAAAACCAAGTTACGATGCATGGAGTAAGAGAGTGAGTCATAAACAAAACACAGACATATGCTCTCACATAAATAAGGCCCTACATCATCAGCTTCCAAAGTCTGCTTCCCATTAATTACATAACAAAATGAACTTTCCATATGTAAAGCCCAAATCACTTAACTCTGGCAACTTGAATGAGACAAAGACCAGGGTTGTGGGCACTTTGTAATGAACAAAACTGCATTTCAAAATATTAAATGTCCTCTCAAAGTATCTTCAGACATTGGAGGACAAGAAAGGATTTGAAAGAGTATTTCTGAACAATGAAATTGCACCTGGGGTCCCTGGTTAAGAGGCAGATCTAATCCCCTGCTAGAGTAGGCTTCCTCTATTTTGTTGTTACTGTATTTCTCTTGACATTCTGGGGGAAAGTTCAGGATCCAGGCCACACAGAATGTTCACACAGCTTGCTGGGAGGATGGCAAAGTTTACATCCCCTCACCAGCACTTTCTCTTGGTCTTTCAAACTGTCCATTGGTTATACCAGTTCATGTTTCCTGATGGCCATCTAATGTCTCCTGATTTAAAGAAGTATCAAGAAACAAAATTCTTGAACAAGTGGTTTCTTCGACACCTGAAAAATTCTAAGAGAGATGCAAACCAGTGGAGCGCCTTCCTTGTACCCCCTTCAAAAGCAAATTTTATAAAATAGACTAACAATCTTAGTTCCAGTGGACATTAAAAGAACAGACTAAAGCATCCAGGATAGGAGGAAGGAAATAAAAAAAAGACTTTTCTTCTTTGCTAATGGAAATATGGGTAGTTTTAGTTTATTTACTCAATGATTTTTTTCTATCCCATCTAATACTTTGTATCCTATTTTAGCCCATACTGCTTAAGTGTACTACATTATTTGGTCCTCAAATGACTCTAATGGAAAATGGAAGGAAATAACTGTTTTGGAAAATCTATAGTGTAGGGTACAGTATTTCATATGCAGTGACAAACAAGTGAGGACTTTAGCATCCCTATGATACAGACATGAAAACTGAGACCTCAGAGACAAAGTAATTTTCCCAAGGGCATACCCCTTCAAAGTTGTGGACTCAACAATTCAAGCAAGGTCTGCCCTTTTTGAAAGCCTGTTGCATATGATATTTTCTTAGGAAAGCAAAGAAGACAGAGGGGTAAAGAGTCGGAAAACTTGACTTTTCCTGTCAACTTTCTACTGTAGATTACATGGAAGTGCTTAAGTTCTCTCAATTTCACAATCTCCAAACCATTTTCAATCCATAATGAAATAACAGAACCTGTACTACAGATTGCACATATATTTCTGTTGGATTACAAGTATTTTTGCATACTGTTTTATTCCAGTTCAAACACCTTCAGTTACTTTCTCTGTGCAGCCATAGTCAATACAGAAATTTCATTATATATCTACAATTATTCCAAAATTTGAATAAAATTCCAAGTCCAAAATACTTTCGTTTCCAAGCATTTGAGGTGATGCATGTTCTACCAGGCTACTGAGAGAAGTTGTTTAGGATTATAATCCAGTCCAGTGTGGAAGAGGGAAAATATGTTAATATTTCTCAAAATATTTCACACCCAATGGGAAAAATATTTTTCCGTTCTAACCATTTCCTGCCAGTTAGGAATAAGTGCATAAAGAAACAGAGAGCATGTATTTCAAAAAGCCAGAAATCTTGATCACTGTGTAAATCTTGTGATACTTACAGATGCTAATTAATTTTTGAAAATGTGTAACTCTTTATAGGCCAATCAAAACACAACGGCAGATGGCCATTGGCTCATGGCTATCATTTTTTGTCACTACTTGTGATAGTTACACTTGATTGTGCAAACTTTATTGGCTTGAGAGCTGCTGATGTTGGACCACACTTCTAGATGTGTCTGGGAGGGCCATGGAGGCATGACTTCAATTACTGTATCTAGAACCTTGCCCTTCCTTATATCTTTCTCTTGGACATTGTTCCTTTGTTCTGGTTCCTAGCCATGAAGTAGGCATTTGCCATGAGGTTTCTACTGTAGATCTGTGAGATTATGGACTGAATTCTCTGAAATAATGAGCCAAATTAAATCTCTCCTCCTTTAAATTATAAGAGTCAGGTATGTATCTCAGGGAGAGGAAAACTGACTGATACACTTCACTACATGTAGTATGATTAATAGATCTTATCTGGAATATCAGGCACTCCATGTCCAAACTTTTCTTCATTCTCATTAGCCATCATTTATGTATATATAGACTTACCTACAAACTAATACAAAGTAGAAACTAAGTTATCTCACAAACCTTGTAAACTTTTCCCTCCAACTTCTGTCCGCTCTTCTAGCACAGTCTGTTCTTACAAGTCCATTTCAACACTACTTTACAGGTCATCCAGCTGTCCTCAGAACTTCCCTAGTTCCAATGAGTTGAAAATGCATGACCCATAAATTACTGAATGATAGCTGTATGTCAGATTATTATTCCATCCTTTCATTTAAAAATACTGTTAAATTGTTGTCTGTTTTTGAATCAGGCCTTCCCAAATAGTGTGTAAGCTCCCTCAGGACAGGACTTAATCTCATACTTTATTATATCTGACTCACAGGACTGAGTGCAGTGTGGTAGGTGACTAAAATATTGACAGTTTGTAACAAAGTCATGTAACAAATATAATAAGTATTTAACAGTTTGTCTATTTACAGATATTTGTGTCAAATGAACTTGATGTGGCAACTAATTCTCAAGAGCAGGGAGCTTGGGATGTGCCTTGAGATAAGAATACTTGGAAGGTGGAATAAGAATATAATTTTCCAAAGGATGGCTAATAATGCTAAAATCTGACTCATAATTTGACGTAACATGATTAAATCATTACATGACATGGCTTCTTTTTTCACAAGAGCGGGGACATAAAGTACTCATATGTTAAGTTTTCAGTATAGAATAGATTTTCTTGTTATTGCTTAAAGGCAGAAATGATTTTTCTCATTTCATTGATGAGGAAGCAGGGACACGGACACGTCAGTGATTTACCAAAGGAACAAAATTAAAAAGTACTGCAGTATTGTAACAAGGACTCCACAATAACTCCCATCGTTGAACTCCAAATCTGGTTTTCTACTCTGCCTCTGTGGGATGACCAGAGAGTCCAAGTTTCCTAACTCCCAGTCAGGAAATATTCGGAACCTCTTTGGGCTCAGTGTTCTCATCTGCAACACGAACGTGAAGTGGTTGGTGAAGGACTCTTCTAGTCAGTTGCAGTCCAGTCTTTTCCAGTAGAAGCAGCAGGGGAAGGAGGCCCCAGAAAAGTTGAGCAGGGACTACTTTGGAGCTTCCATGGGATAGGATGCAAAAACTCAAGGCAGATAGGTAAGTGTCTCTCTCTGTTATACTTTTCTCATAATCTTATTCCTGTCTCCCTCCACATATCCTTTCTCTGCATGCATCTTCCTTTGTCTCTTCTCTTGGACTGGCTACAGCCTGCCAGGACCACTCAAGATCATTCTTAATGATAGCCATTACACAGTTCCTCCACATTGCCTAAGGCCATCTCTGCAGCAATGAGTAGGAAAGACTTTTCCCCTGTCTCAACAGCTAGGTTCACTCTGCCAACTTCACTGGACCCCAAAAGTTTTTCAAAAACTCTTCATTAATTACAGAAACCCAAAGCACTATGCTCCCTTCTCATTGACTTCCAGTTGTCACTAAATTATCTTGCCACCATTAAACCAACAATCTAATTAGACTTCTGGAAATGGAAAGAGCCCATGAACAAGGCAGGCACTGTGCTTTCATCTCAAAACTGATCAGAAAGTATTTGTGCCTCCTTTCTTTGCTGCATAAAATGTGCCCCTGGAAGAGTGTCCTTTCATTCTCTCGCGTTTATAAAGAGCCTGAATATTTGATATGAAATGAGTATCTTAATAGAAATCACTTCACGTATGGGAGGGTTTCTTTTCCACATTTCACTGAGTGTGGAGTCCTCATTACAATAATCGCACCTGACTCCCCCTGTGTCTGATGCCTCACAGCCAAACCTCCCACAGGGCTTCAATGGAGGTGTGAATGATACTATCACTGGGAAGAAGATAAAATGTATTATTATCATTACTCTATTTTTAAGAGGGTCTGACTGTGGCATGAGGTAGTTGGGAGCATAATCTGTATGAGGCATTCAGTGAAGATAAATTGAGTTAAACTTCTCACAGATACAGCACTTTCAAACCTGTCATTAAGCTTTCTGTGTTATTGAAAAAAAAAATCTCAGCTCAGGAGAAATAGTAATTAGTCAAACTAAGTGCAGACATGTTTATTGAGTATCTACTATGCACCCAGCACTGTACAATGTTCTTGATGCCAAAATATAATTGTGAATTGCTCAATAGTGGCACTCTTGGTTTTTACCCCTCTTATTTTCAGTCCTTATATCCCAACGGTCTGAGAATTCATGGGATGCCCAATCCTCATATAATGAGACCAAACCTAAACACAAAATGGTCACTACCCAGGAAAACCAGTATGCCAGACACAATCCAAGAATATCACATATACAATAATTACAGTACAACACAAGTCAATTTAATTTCCAGTCTTTCATTGAGTGGATCATCCTGAAAACTCCACAGGTCTTCTGAATGAAGGAAGACACTTACGTCACCTCTTCACTGATGAAACATGCATTTTGTCTGGTCTACATTACCTTATGGACTGACTCTTTCTTTGAAAATAATCTTCCCCTGGAAATGCCCTGGTGGATCAACAGGGACTGGGTGCTTTTGTTGAACATGCAGGCTGGAAACCACCATGGTTGCTTCCACTGCTAAATATTCTTATTATAATTTGCTCTTTCTGGTGCTAATATGGAAAATAAGGGCAAATTATCATCATTCATCCTTAATGACTACAATGCTAACATGTATGTTTTTGTGAACTAGACTATTTTGTGCATCATGCTATTGTTCACTACCTTTTAGCAGATATTTAAAATTATGGTGCTAGAGATTGGGGTTTTAAGGTGGAATAAGATCTGACTAAAAGGATATGTGATCTTTCAGTCCAGTGGCCAAACACACACTGTAATAAATGGAGGAATCAATCTTCAATGTGTGTATAGGAAGCCACTGAAGCACAGAGACTGTGGCATTCAACTTGATCTTGGTATGATTCTTAAATGGTGTCAGGGAAAGTTTCTTAGAACTGAAGGTATGTGTGCTGAGTCTTGAAGAACATGAATTAGCCATCCAAAAGGCATGAAGGGTAGGCACAGAAGAAAATAAATTCCAGAGTAGAAAGTAGGCAATAACAAGAACAGCAGCAGCAATGGTAGAACACATTGGTTTTATTCTTACTTTAGTTTAAGGTGCTTGGGAACTCTTACTTTGCTAAGATACTTCGCTAAGATTTTCACAAGTATGACCTCATGTTTTTCTCGCCACAATCCTCTCTACTAGGTCATACTTACCACCCATTTTACAGACATGAACATCAAGGTATGTGACCACCCCACTGGTAAGGGTGAGCAATATGAAGCAAGAACATACATATACATGCAACTGGTGAAAGTTACTGGCCATGTAAGAAAATTGAGCTGACACCTAGAAACAAGACAAACAGAAAGGTAAATGTCCTTTTACTCTTCTTCCCATGTCTACCCAAGGATTATTAAGTTTCTAGGGAAATGTGTCCTTGTTGGACTATATACTACTGCTAAAGATCCAGAACCTGCCACCCTAAATCAGAACTTGTAGATTTTTCCCAGGAAAGATTTTGTCTGGGAGATAAGATATACACAGAGGTTATGGTTTTATTGTGTAGTAGGACATTAACTGAGCAACCTTGCTCCACATGCTTTCTCCAATGCCCACATTACTACAACACTCATTTCTCTAATTCTCCTTTGGACCCATTTTATCACCATGCTGCTTTCCTCCTTAAAGAGCAGAATGAGTCTTTGACATGATACTTTTGAAAACTATGCTTTTATAGTGGTGATAGAAAAAGAGCATTCAAGTGGCTGCCAAGGAGATGAGGCTGGAACAGAAGACTAAGGCAGATTCTTGGGAACTTACTGCTTCCCTGGAATGTTATAGCCTTGGCCACAGAAAAGGTCCAGGTGACCCTGGATATCCAGATTCAATTAAAAAAGTTTTTTTTCTCCTTTGGGGATAGAGTAACAATAATCATAGAAGTTTTTCAGAAAGTCTTTGATATGAGATGGGGACCTTAGGAAAGCATAGCAACTTCTAGTCCTGCTGGGTTTTGGGGAGATTCAGAGTGAGAATGGGCAGCTTTTCCTGAGCCTGCCACTTTTAGCAGAGGGTCTGGACAAACAGACTCATTTTGCAGTGCTTTAACACAGGCTCATGGGTAACACTTTCCAGAAAACTGTAACAACTGTTTTTTAAATAGGCATTAATTTCTCTAGATCTTTTTGGAAGATTTTCTATTGTATGTTGTAACTGATTACTGTGGACTTACAGGGATTTATTTTATAATATGAAAGCTTCTTCAGTGCACAAACCTACTTTCTTGGACATTCCAAATCCTATTAACTCACAAATGTATTTGCTCTATTTTGATTCTTTTGAAACACAAGAGTTGGCTAAACTGGTCTGTTATTTTGTTTAGGATCTTCAGATCATGATTCCACCCAAGGCAAAAGCAAATGAAATAAATAATTGCATAATTCTTACATTCTTGTTCATTGCTTTCTTTTTGAACCAGGATATTTCATTATTCAGTGGTCATCCCCATAATCGGCAGTTAAAGGGAAGAGAAAAAACAGGCATCATAGAAATGAGACTCTAGAAGCAATTTTCATGATCATTGTGTCTAACTACTCACCCTGATTCTATTAAAATTAAGAATTCAAAGATGCTAGGGATTTAACTCAGCAACAAAGCACTTGCCTGGCAAGTACAAGGTTCTTAGGTCGATTCCCAGTACCCCCCCCTCCCCAAATAATTCAAAGTATTATTTGTAAAGGTAGATAATTTTTCAAGCTTAAGGTCTGGCATCTTGATTACAGGTGCAGTTAATATTAATTTGGCTGAAAATTAGGTTAACAATGAAATAGTTTACCTAATATTAGTCTTTGCCATAAAAAGCAAAATGTCTAAAAATTTAACAGACATGTGATATTTAGATATTTTCACTTTGTCATGCATATTGATATTTTCAAACAAAGTAGATTGTGTGGTTAGAGAGTAATGGATTAGCCTTGATACAAAACACAGGCACTCAGAACTGTTCTCAGTCTCTTTCTCTGCTATCTCTTACATAACTACACTGTGAATACTTGAAATTTACTGATAGTATCACTAATAGGTGTCTTTTCACCTCCTTGAATTTAAAATTAGAGAATACTGGGATGTGTGTGCATATGCATGCATGTGTGTGTGTGTATGAGAGAGACACACACACACACACACAGAATAAGAAGGATATACTATTGGATTTTTCATCATTCCCAGTCTAGATTTTCAGGAGCAAAACCATAGCAATTTTGTTTACTTGATGTTTTCCTGAATTCTCAATACAAGATAGAGTTTACCTATTAATATAGTCTCATATTAAATACATGCAAGAGAAGAGAAAAACACATGCTTCAAAAGTGAAATCATGAATTCTCTATACATTGTATGACCTCACTGAGAAGTTAGTTCAATAGATAGAAGACAAGAAAAATTAGCCTGACTTATTCAGGTATGGATTATCTGATATGGTTATTAAATCATTATTGGGCAAGTGTAATAGAAGTTGCTTCAAATTATGCATCACTTTGAACAAACTTTATTGAAGCTTTTACTGCATTAGCCCTAATTACTCACAATAATGATGCAGCACTCCCTTGAATCAGAGCTCCTTGGCTGTGCCAGGGGACCGCAGTAGATCAATAGCTATTGAGCAGTTTGATCACGCAGGCTGACCTGTTGGAGAACTGGTGGCAGCCGCTGCCAGCCCTCCCTCCTTCCCTCTCTCCAAGTAGCTCACACACTGACTTGTTCTTAGCCGGCCACCCTCTCCTGCAACTGCTCTCCTGCCCTTTTGACAAATCAATAACTTCATAAACAGCATGTGTCTCAGACTCTGCAAGATTAAAAAGTTGGCTTAAACAAAAATATTGAGGGGCCTTTGTTCATGTTTAAACCCACTTCTCACATTCTTAAGCTATAAAAGACATGTTTAAATCATTGACCAACAAACATTTCTCCTGTATTGTAATGATTATAAAATAAGGTGAGAAATCTTCATTTTCAAACCTATACTGAAGATCACCCGCTTGAAAAATTACTGTTATACTAGAGACCAATCAATTATTTGACAAATATTTACCAACAGTCTGTTAATGTGCCTGTCAAATGTTTTCCATTTGATTGTTAAGTGGTTTCAAGATCCAGTATGCCTTTTCAGCTGTCTCCTACTATGTTCAGTGCTGAGTAAGCACACGGCTCCTCTTCTGCACCATTCATTTTATCCAGAATATTTACTGAATCCCTATTATATGTCAGGAATTGTATCTAGTAGTTTAGCATCCATTATTTTTATTTATTTAGTTTTAGTATCCATTATATTTAAATGAAAGGGGTGTCTAATTAACTGAATTATTTCAGTATCTTCTTATCTCTACGTGATACCTTAAATTAATTTTGTTTCACAAGCCACAGAATTTAACTTTTACTTTCTTGTTTCTCCCTAAAGTTGTCTGCTTTCCAAAATCATCTCAGAGAAAAGATAATTTATTAGACAACAGATTATCAACAAGCGCTGCATAAAGCCAAAAGTAATTGTAAATTACTTTGCTTATAATGAAAGATGAAGAAAGGCATTCTAAAGAAAGCAAAAATCAAGTGAATTATCTCATCAGGAATATATATATGACGACTGTACATGTATCCAGTTAAAGGAAATCAAATTCAGAAACTATTAACTGGCTACTATTCGCTTGTTGCGGTCAGAGCTCTCTCTAGCTTCGTTTGGTTAGAGGGAGCTATTTGCTCCATGAGACTTCCAAAGAAGCAGGGGTCCTGTTATGGTTGTTTGGATCTAAGAAGTCCTTCCTCACGTATTCAGAGGTGCTTTTTGGAGGTGAGTGGAACACGAGAGCCCTCACTTTATCAAGCATTGGTCCACTGATGGATTTATAATTTGATGACATTATTGGGAGGTAATGGAAACTTAGAAGGTCGGGTCTAGTTGAAGACTGTGAGTCATGTGGGCATGACCTGAAGAACTATATCTTGCTCTTCTCTTTGGCTGTCTCACCCACTCTACTTCCTGGTTTCCTTGAAGTGAACAGCTCTGCTTCATCATGCCCTTATGCTACCATACTTTGCCTCAACAATGAAGCCAGACAACCACAGACTGAAATCATGAGCCAAAATAAATCTTTCCTCTTTAAATTGATTTTCTCAGGTATTTTGTCATAAGGACTAACCCAAGTCCACAGTTAAGAAGAAAGCAATCTGTCTTTGCTCAGGTTGGCCTATAACAAAAAAGGGGTTCCACTGCAAATCAGGCAGTAAATCAGCAAATCTGGGTTTCAATCCAATAGTATGACTTCAGGCGAATCCCACAATCTTGGGAGGTATCCTTTACTGCATATGTGAAAGAGTGTTGGACAAGAGCCCAGCCTGTGTGCTCCCAACTCTCACAGGTTTGTGGGAAGCTGTTTATCTGTGGGGAGTGAAATCTCAGGAAGGTCTGGCTTCCAGCACCTGGGGTAGATCTCTAGCTTGTATCTCCCCCAAAGTTCTGAGACCTGGAAACAGATCAAATCTGTGCAATTCTCATAGGGGTCTCATGTGCGTACTGCCAAAACTAAGCAGCAAGTTCCTGTCCTGAAAGTGTCCTCACATGGGAGAGTTTTGACTCAGCTCTGATTACTGGACAGGCAGGTTTAAAAGTCTATAACCACCTGTTTCTTTCATCTGTGTGGCACATTTGTAAATGACTAACCAGAAGCAGGTAGACGAGGCAAGCCCATATAATCATGTAATCGCCAAGAATGGTATCATTCACACTGAATGGAAAGAGTGCTAGAAGAAAAATGAGGGACCACCTGTCTTTGGCCGCTGGGAAATATCTGTGCTTGGCAAGCAAAAGCAGAAACATACAGACTAATATCTGAATCCATAAAGGGAGAACTCGATGCTTAACTTTGGACAAGGTTGAATCATCAGGTTAGGTAGTGCAGACCATGGCCCGTATTTTTCGTTCTAGCAAGCAGAGTCCTCCTAGCACCCCAGCAATGGCACCAATGCCCACCTCCTGCTTCTCATAGTGCTTTGATCCATTACACATCAGAGGTGTCTTCCTCCTCATTCTTCTGTGACTTTCCTTGGACTTCTTGTTCTTTCTGGCATGGGGTATCTACTATTTCCACCAAAAGTTGCTCATTTCACACCAAGTGTGTGAAAAGTATGAAGGCTGATGCTCATTTTTGAAAGGTGAACTCACTCCTTCAGAACAAGATTTCCCAAACAACTAGGGAAAATACTGTATCCAAGAGATGTGAAGAGTTCACCCCCTAAAAATAGGCTATATCATCACAAGAAATTATGGAATTCGGTGCCTCCTTCAGAGAATCTTATAATATGCACTACTCAGTTAAAAACCAGGTAGGTATATAGTTAACTTGAATTCTCTGTCCAAAGCACCCACTGAATGAGAGAATGAGAAGATTAAATATCAATGATGAGTCTATTCTTGGATTCCTAATTATAATAGGAATGTCCAAATACTAAAAACATGAAAAATAACATGTTTACCAATGTATTTACTCAACAAATATCAAAGGAATTCTCTATGTCATGAACATAGCAAGAATCTAAATCATGGAATCTGCCTCTGAGGTGCACACAACTTTGCTACAGGGGAGAACTTAAATATGAGACATTTTCTAATGTAGTCTATGAGAAGATGCTAAATGGACAGTAGTGACCCTGGATTCTACAGGCATTTGCAGTAGCTGTAACTGGTTGGGCCTTTAAGATCTATAGCACATGAACAAGAAGTAAGACTGTTCCCAAGCACAGGTTCTAGGCCACATCCAAAACCTGTGGTTTTGTGGCAGGACTGAGCTTGGTAAAGTGGGGTTGGCAGAGGGGCTTGTGGGAGATAGTGCAGGAAATAAAGGAGAGCAAAGATGGCAGAGATCGGGGTGAAAAACTCAGACCTTCTGAATAAAGAGCTCCACTATTGGTGAATACTCTAGGAACTATTAGGGAATTTGTGAAACCATAGGTAGAACATATCATTGCCTCAGAGAAACTCAGCAATGACTGTCTTCCTACCCTGAAGAGCAAGGGAGATAGTGGAATGAAGTGTTCGAGATCATGGCTTTGGAATCCTAACTATCCACAGATGGCTGTAACAGCTACTTTTTTCTTCTAAAAAATGAGTATACAAGCATTTCACAGAGTTCTCTGTGAGTTACATAAAATTATATATATATATATGTATATATATATATATATATATATATATATATATATATATATATATCCCCAACCTGGGAACTATTATTTACTATGGTTTAATGAAGAGTAATAAGTACTGTTACTATTCAGTCGCTCTTCACTAGACCAGAAGGGATCCAAGCTTCCAAGTTGGCCTTTCTTTTTTCTTCCTTTTCTAGACATCCTCCCACGTGAAAAACCCAGTGCTGAAACAGCTCTCATGCCCAGTATCCATGGGAGGTTGGTTCAGCAGAGAACTCTTACTGTACTTCATAGACCATTTTTGGTAGACTTTTGCCACCCTCATCTTCAGGACCATGAATCCAAAGTATGTGAAATGTGCTCACCTGCATCTGATGTTGCTGTGGAGGCAGCCAGGAGAGATAATACTGGGGTTGGTGGAATTGCAACACTGTCAACTGCAGCTGGTTTCTTCCTGGTCATCATGGTGGACACTGGACTCTCGTTCTTACTGTGTGCTGTTGTCTGGTCCACTTTCAAGTGGGGACTTGGCATCCCTAAAAAACAGTAACCCCCAAACCTGCAGTTGATTTAAAGGAACAGGAAGAATATCAACCTGAATATGCTCTGAGAAAATAGAGAAATGATTTGATCACTTTAAAATATAAAAATAATGAAAATTTAAAACATTTAAGGAAAAAAGTAGCAATGACTTCAGTAACTAGCCTGAAAGTGTGAGGCAGTCAGAGGCCTCAGGTACCCTTTTGCATTCTGAGATCTACCAGACTGACCACACAGACGTTACTCTGTGTACACCATGAAGGGGAGCTTGTGTGGCTGCCAAGGTAGTGAGTCTTCTCTCATGTCATTCATCTGGGAAGACAAGAGTAGGCAACAAATTCATGCAGGCATACGTGCTGTTCATCCCAGGTGCCTGAGGAATTATAAGAGAGGAGGCAAAACTGCAGAGTTCATGCTAGAACAGGGTGGAGATGGGGGAGGTATCCTTGGTGCTGAGAAGAACATATGTGTGTCATGGATGGGGATGAGCAGGATCCAGAGAGGGAATCAACCTAGGTGCCCATCAAAGGATTAACAAATGAAGAAAATGTGGTTTATAAACACAATCTAATATTATTTATTCAGAAAGAAAAACGAAATCCTGTCATTTGCAGCAAAATGAATGGAACTGAAAAGCATTGTAAGGGAAATTAGCTAGACACAGAAAGACAAGTACTACATGTTCTCTGTCTTATGTAGAAGTTAAAGAAAATGTAGGATAGTGACACTAGAGGCTGGGAAAGGGTATGGGAGGGTGGATACAGGGAGGCTGAAATTGAAAAGTGTGTGCTGTATGCATGTGTTGAAATACCATAATGAAGCCTACTAATGTGAGCAATTAATTCATATTAATTTAAAAATAATTTTTAAAAAGGCCAATCTACTGGAGGCAGGAAATGTATTTGAAATTGCTGTGAAATAACGGTCACTATACTAAGGAAGAAATTTGGGAACTTTGGGCAGTCTGGTCCTAACACATGTGCTAAGTCATGTTATTATGATGCAAAAGCCTGGTAAACACTTGTGAGCTCTTTTGGAACATTGTTTCTGGAGCTTGAATCCAGGTTCTAGCACGTTCCTACTATGTGAAGAACAGCAAGTTACTTAACCTCCTCATGCTTTAATCTTATGGTTTAAATTTTAGATTTGTATGGTTAGCTTTTCTTAAGTGTAAAACTGGTGACAGCCCTACTTTGTAGGTGCTGTTAGGTTCATCCAAGACAGTTAATGTAAAGTACTTAGAACAATGTCTAGCACACAGTCCACACTTTGTGTCTACATTATTACTAGTAGTAGTAGTGATAGTATTGTAATCATTATAATCCACTGCTTTCTCAGAACCAATTTTATTTTATTATTTTTTGGGGGGGGTTCCAGTTTGCTTTATTTATTTATTTATTTAAAACAAAAGGAAAGAAACAAAAGCAAAACAATTTCACCACCAGCCAATAAGAGAATAACAATAATCAGCACATTGCATATTATTATATTTACAGAAATTGTTTAGGATAAAAGATATAGACATGAAACGTTGCCCAGAAAATTATTAGCACAAACTTTTGCCTCAGATCACACATATATAACCATTGCATTGTTGCACTTGTGTGATGCACTGAAAGAAAATCTATGTATATAAAAAATTAGTTAAGACAGTTAAAGAAAATGAATTTTGAGTGAAAAGTAGTTTTCACAGGGCAGCTTCAGATTTTATTTTTAATGTGAAATGTTTATTTGAAAATAATAGAGCAATCATAACAAAAATGATAGTCATATAGCTGGTTTCTCTTGATTCATTCAGAACCAATTTTAACCAGTAAGAAAAGATTTAGTTTTCTCTTTTGATATGACCAAAGACTTGTGGGCACCTTCAACATTCCCAGTTGCAAAAGTGTGAGCATCCATCTCATTCAATCCTAAGTCTAGATTCTGAGGCTATCTGATCCATGTCAAACAGTCATCTATTCCATTTCTTCATCTGTATGCTACATACCACCACTGACAGCAACAACAGTAAATTGAGTTTCATCACAGTAGTCCTTAACAAATTTTTTTTCATCCCAATCAACCTGAAATGATACAGTTCCTTCCCAGAGTACCATTATCTCACAGCCACAGTGAGGTCAGTTCTATTTGGGCCTTGTAGTAACCCTGTGAAGCATGTAGTGTGGATATTACTATTTTCTCAATTTTACAGATGAGGAAAACACATTTCTGAGAGCTTAAGGAAAAGCTGAATAAACTGATGCCAGTCTTAATGTCAGAGCTTGAAGTTTCCAGGTAACCAGATGCTAAACCTAGGATCATCGTGTTCTACCTGGGTTCACTCTGACACCTGGCATGAGCCCAGTCCACTGAAGCATGTTTCATGCTGAGGATTCAGAGGTCCTACCTGGAAAAGCTACCTGTAACCATTAGGAAAAAGTCATACTTCCACTACTTTTCTCCTGGTCTCTAGAACTGCTTGAGATGCTGTAACAGTGTCATTTGTGCTTTTTCGGAGTATTTTATAGCATTTTGACAGTACAGAAAGACAAATATCAAATTCTGTGACAGAAAGATTGCAAGGCACCATGACTGAGATGTGAATATGTGCACAGTATGTCCTGTTGGTAAAATGTGCAGTTGTGACAGTGATAGGCTATATTCAGACATTCACTACACTTCCAGTGCACAGAGGGTCATCTGTAAGGAGACCCATCTGAATAGAATTTGCTACTCTGAGGAAGGAGGTCTCAGGGAAGATCTGCGGGAAGGAGTCTTCACATTTACTCCCTTGCTACCTTTATTAATATTCTTAAAATACAAACATGTATTAAATTTTGTTTTTTTCCATGGAGAAAATGAATTTTTGGACAAATGTAGAAGTCTGTCAGAGCAAGCCGGAGTCTGAGGACAATTGCCCATTTTGGTTCCTGGTACCATCAAAGCACAATTCCCCCCCCAAAAGAAGCAGTTCTGGAACTGAAGCATGAGAGTCCTTTCTATTGGACAACTGCTCCTCTGGAAAATTCACTAATTTGTCATTCTTGTACCTAAGGCCACCGGTACTTCTTTGTTTAAATTATGCTATGCTTGGGGAATGAAGGTAATAAACACGATTAGGAGCAGAGTATTTAACCCTCACTTGGGAACAAACTGATTCCAAGTCATTTCAGTTGTACCCATTTTCATGCAAATGTTCACATTTTAAATTAGTCTCAGTCCGTAACATCTCATTAAAGTTGATCGGATCATACTCTGTTGGGCATACTTTGCCACTCAAGTGTTTATGTTACAAAATTTGTTAAATGTAATAAAATGACACTTAAAACAGTCTGTCATTCAGATTGTCACTGTTTACCTATTTCAAAACCCTTGATAATGTAGGATTTTCTAGGCTACAATACTGCCTGCTAGTTGTCAATTTTTGAAAACAAATTGAAGAAAAAGAAACAAAGTTCCCCCCAAAAAAAACTAAAAAAAAAAACCCAAAAAACAGACCTGATTTTTTTCTTAGTCATTTTTGAGTCTTGAAAGGCTAATGGAAATCATCCCAGAAATGACATAGATGGGCAAGAATATCAGATAAACTTTAAACAAAAGCTTATTTAAGGGCCCTGAATAACTGACAAAATCTGTCTGAGACAAGAGGTCTTGAGAGGCTCGAATGGGTGATTGTTTCCCAGGAGAGAGAACTGGGCAGTAGTCCCCAGAAGACTTTGTTTCTCTTAATTCCAAGTGGCAACAGATGATCCCTGGTGTGGGACGCCAAAGTGGTGGGGGCATCTGGAGAGTTTCTTTCCTGCCCAAGCCTGGTGTCTCTCTCTCCATAGGAGGGGGTTTTGAAATCTGGAGGTGGGTCATAAAAACAAAACAAAAGAAAAAGAGCCTTGTATTGACTGAAATACTGAGGTAAAGTACCCCTGCCTACACCAGGGCCTGAGAAAAGGATCTGGGACTTGAGCCTGGGAATCAATTTCTGACTAATTCAGTAAGTAGAGTATATGGAGAATACTCATGGTAGATGAGTTCTGAGTATTGCTATACTTAACACAAGACACACTTAAGTATATATTTAAAGGAGGGAGAAAGCAATGCTAATAACTTCGTGGATTCAACATCTGTTCATAATTAAAAGACAGAGCCCAAAGGAAAAAGGAAAAAAGTTAAACCTATATGAAAACATTCTGCTATAACCTGTTGACCTCTATTGATAAATTAGAAAAAAAAATCTTTGAAACTGTGCTGAAACCTATCAAGAGATAGTCACTCATTTTCAAAGGCAATTTCTCATAGACCACTTATCCCCTCAAACCACTACCTGCACACCATGTTTGCATTAGGGACTTGATTTATAGATTCCCACTCCTGCAATGCAGAAGCTGACTTCCTGTTGCCTTGGTTACTTGGAGCTCAGTTCAAGGTTAAACTACTCCCCAATCAAAATCAGTGGCATGCATTGCATCTACTGGCCAGGTTATTGACTGCCCTAGGATGCAAAAAGGTCAGAAACCAAAGCACTGTTGACTGCCTTAAGGGTGAGTCAATAGCTTCAATATTTTGATTCTGTTTCTTTCAAAGTAGTAGTTGCTGGTCAATTACCCCTCCCCAGGTTACTTAAGGTCACAAAGGTCATGGCAGAAAATCAGGGTCTGTGGTGGCTAACTTTTCCAAGATCCCTTTAATAATTTTTGTGACTTTGGGTAATAAAAACTAGGAGTAATGTGTATGCTGTTTTAGGTTTCTATAGTTAGTTATCTACTTTATCATTTCTTTGTAGGGGGAAGAAACAAAAACAATTTGTGCGATGGCTACTATTTACTCCCCTTTTCCAGATGAGAAAATGGAGGTGCAGAAAGGTCATGTGATTTATTTAAATCACACAGCTGGTAAGAGATGCCAAGACCTAGATCCTCTGATTTTCTGGTGGCCCTCATCCCACAGTCTCCTCAAAATACAGAGCTAATGGAATCATCACCAAGGGATCACATGTAATTCATTTTGCAACATTCACTGCAGAGAACAGTACATCTGGCAGACACTACATGATTAATACAGGCTTGTTGAATGACTTAAGTTAATTTTCTATTTCTAAAATTTGCATTCCTCAGTCGAGGGGCATTTAGGTTGTTTCCAAGATCTAGCTATTATGAACTGGGCAGCTATGAACATAGGTGCACATATATTGCTGTGGTAGGATGTTTTTAATTCTTTTGGGAAGATAGAAAAAAAGGATAAAAAAAGATGTGGTATTTCTATATAATGGAATACTACTCAGCTATAAAGAATGATAAACTAGACATTTTCACTCTTAAATGGACGAGTACTGAAAATATACTTCTCAGTGAACTAAGTAAGTCACACATATATAACCATCGCATTGTTGCATTTGTGTGATGAACTGAAACAGAATCTATGTATATAAAAAATTAGTTAAGACAGTTAAAGTAAAAGAATTTTGAGTGAAAAGTTTTCTCAGGGTCATCTTCAGATTTCATTTTTAATGCAAAATGTTTATTTGAAAATAATAGAGCAATCATAACAAAAAGATAGTCATATAACTGGTTTCTCTTGATTCATTGAGGCAAAAGTTTTGTGCTAATAAATTTTTGGATAATGTTTCATGTCTAAATCTTTTATCCTAAATAATTTCTGTGAATATAATAATATGCAGTCTGCTGATGATTATTACTCTTTTATTGGCTGGTTGTGAAACTATTTTGCTTTGGTTTCTTACTTTCCTTTTGTTTAAAATAAAAATAAATAAATAAAATTTGCAAATGCAGGTGTTTCCTGGTAACAAAGTCTAAGCTAGCATGGTGGGAGAGGTTGATGCCACTGGGAGGGCTGATCCCTTCAGCCACCTCCCTGGTCCCCTGTGCACTGCAGAATGGAGGCAGTGGAATGAACTGAGGTTAAGATACATTGAACAATTAATGGTTTTTAATCTTGTGAAGAGCTTTGATATGCATTATGCTATTTTCTCCTTATAGCATCTTTATGGATGATAAGGGATAGACAGTGAAACTTCGAGTTCACAAATGAGCAAACAGGACCAGATGATTGTCCAAGCTCACAACTACGGATAAAGCAATGCTGAAATCCATGCCTCTTTATTCAATTCAATGTTCTTTTCTTCACTAATGACGAATGACTTACAAGACAAAAACTACTCCCCCAAACTTGATAATCATTCCCTTTCTAATATACTGGCTGCCATTGTTCTTTTTAAACTTTTTAAAAATTAATGAACTAATTAATGAATTTTGAGACAGGATCTCACTCTGCAGTTCAGCCTGGCCTTGAACTCTCTATGGAGCCCAGGCTGGCTCTCATTCACAGTGATCCTCCTGCCCCAGCCTCCTGAGTGCTGGGATTACAGGTGTGCACTACCATACTCTTTTTTCTTGTGTGCAACAAACCCCACTCATGGGCAATAAGGGGACTCCATGTTACTAAAGAAACTGAGGCCCCAAAGATTTTAGAAATAATATTTTTCAGCACCAAAGTCAATACCATTTTTATTTTTGTTGTATCATAGTATTTATTAATTCAACAACTATTTATTGAATGTCCACCTTACCAGGGATATGGCGTTTGTCAAAACTATTAGAGTTCCTGTTTTTTAAAAATCTCATTCTATCGTTTCTGCCTGGCATAAAGATAGCTATTACTTTTTATAAGGGCAATGAGTAGAGCATATTTTCAAACATCAAAGGACAGCCTCTATCAGTCATATGATATCTTTATTCTACTCTGTACTGTATTAAGAAAGACGTTTCATGAATATGGAAATGTGTGGAAGTACAGTAGCTAAGGCATCTTCCTGCAAGCTTTATCCTAGATGACTGTTTTTCTAGTTGTGTAATTTTGGACAAGTTATGTGACCTCTCCATGCCTTGGTTTCCTCATCTGTTACATGAGGTTGTTGTGAAGATTAAAGGAGTTTTACTGTGTGGGAGACAGAAAATAAGTTCCTTCTGCCCAAAAGCAGTTCACATCTTAATTCTTAGAAAACGTGAAATATTAAAGAGGGAAGTTCAGGATGCAGATAAGAGTTAATGCTGCTAATCAGTCCACCTTACCGAAGGGAAAACATATTTGATTATTCAGATGGTCTCAGTGTAGTCACTAAGGTCCACTAAAGTGAAGGAAAAAGGCACAAGAGAAGAGCCCGAAAGAAAGAGATATGACAATGGAAACTGAGCCAGAGAGGTGCTACCACACTTGCTTTAAAGATCCAGCAGGGAGGCCTAAATCATAGAATGCAGATGCCCTCTAGAAGCTGAAAACAAGGAAATGGATTTTCCTTTAGGATTTTCAGAAAGGAATCTAACTGTGTTGACGTCTTTATTTTAGTTCAGTGAGATCCATTTTGGACTTCTGACTGCCAATTGCATAAGGTGATACATTTTATTTAGCCACTAAGTTTATGACTATGAAAATGTGATAAAGCAGAAAGAAAATCTAATACAAGTATCAAAATACTTAATTTGGTGCCAAGGCAAAATAAGCACTTAATTATGGTGATCATTACTATTTTCTTAAAGCAATACATCATTTTCAGTACCAATTGTCTCATTCTACCCTTAATTTGTACATTCAAGTTATATGTTTTTTTTTTTTTTTTTTTTTTTTTTTTTTTTTTTTTTTTTTTTTTTTTTTTTTTTTTTTTTTTTTTTTTTTTTTTTTTTTTTTTTTTTTTTTTTTTTTTACACAAGATTTACGTTCCTTTAGAAGCACAGACTATATTTTTTACTTATACCTTCCTGGTACAAGACTAACATAAAGAAATTATTCAATAATCTTTTCCCAGGTGTGATAAAATGCAGTAAGTTTTTTAATTTAAAAAATGCAATACAGTAAAAGAGAGAGAAAAAAATTACAACTTTTGATGTGACAAGAACATCAAAGAACTTGTGAACATGTATTTTAAAATCTCTACACTATTTTTTTCCATGTTGTTCCCCCCCCGCTTCCTTTTTTTTTTTTTTTTTTTTTTTTTTTTTTTTTTTTTTTTTTTTTTTTTTTTTTTTTTTTTTTTTTTTTTTTTTTTTTTTTTTTTCTTTTTTGTTTTGTTTTTTGTGGATTGTTTGTTCTATCTCATGGTCATTGGTTACACATTCATATTAAGATGCGAGCACTTACAAACCCCCCAGTGTATGGTTTGTCTATGCTAAGCTTTACTTTATTGTGGTCTGCTTGGGTTGTTTAAATGTGGACATTCTAAAATATCTTTAGGTATTTCCTTCTCAGTCAGTCAAATTTTCTAGGGAAAAAATAATCCAGGCAGGCACGTAAGCCACTGAGCCAAACTCCCAGCCCTGGTTTTTTTTTGAGGCAGGGTCGCACTGTGTAGTTCAGGCCGGCATTGCGCTCGCGTTGTAGCCCAAACCGACCTCGAACTCACAACGCTCCTCCTACCTCAGTCTCCTGAGTGCTGGGATTAAAGGCGTGTGCCACCACGCCTGGCTGAGAAAAATAATTTTAGTATGAAGTTAAGACACTTGTAATCTCATTCTGCTTCACTTTCCTCTTGTCGAATCTACTTTTAGCTCTATTATTCTGATTCTAAACTTTCTAGAATCAGAAAACCACTAAACAATACGATCAGTAAAAAGTGCAGAAATGGTCTGAGATGATAACATTAGCTCACCTCATAGAGATTTACATAAGAGTATTTTACTCTATACAGTAAATTCCAAAGACACAGAAGTGAGTTTTTCCTGATTCCATAGTGGAAAGTTCAAGTCAGTAGAAAGGCAATTTCTAAAAGTGCCCAAGACAACATCTAGAAGGAGATATGTGAAATACTAAAATTACAAAGAGGAAACATTATAAGTTACAGCAGATAATATTTCTGTATTGCAGACATCAGATATTCTTAGAGAAAAACATTATTATATAGAACAAATTTTATACCCAGTCAAAGTTCATAGATACTTTCAAGCTTAAGTGACAGTCCTTGCTTATCTAAGTAAATTCCTATACACAGCACAGTACACACACACACACACACACACACAGAGAAAGACATAGAGAGAGACAGACAGACAGACAGACAGACAGACAGACAGAAGGACCAAGGGCAGAGAGACCCAAATATAAGATTGATGTAATTGCACTTGTGTTTGGAAAAAAAAATGACGATGGGGTGGGGTTGCCTGTTCTTTGGAAAATATAACAAGGAGATCTGAACAAGGTAATAACAAGAGAGGAGCCAATGTATATATGTAATTAGAACCAATTTACTAGTATGATGTATCCACCACGGTTCTTATAACCTTGGTGATTCTATCGGTTAAGAATTTGCTATTTAGTTACTATATGTAACTAAAACATTATAACAAGCAATCATTGAACACAGATTCAGAAAGTAACTCAAAGCAGTTTAGATTTGGATGGAAACTAGTACTAACCTTCTTGCATCTGAACCTCAGAGAGGAAATATGACTTGCTTTGCCTGGTGTCATACACACAGACTGGCAAAGCCATGATTGTGACCCCAGCCACATCCTTGGATCATTTTAGTTCATCATAGGGCTTTGGACTGTGAGGATTATATTTTCTGACTTCCTAAACCAATCTTCTTTCTTTCCTGGTGCATGTTTATTATTCTACATTTATAGGAAGCATAAGACCAGACCACATCAGGATGGCAAATGTGATATAAGTAATAGGATCATTGTTTCTGGAAGATTCTCCCCTAGATTTTCCCTAATGTGAAGGCTTAGTAATCAGTGTCAGTTAATCTAAGCATCTTTTGTACTGTTTTCCTTTTTACCTCTGGAGTACCTAGTAGCAGAGCACATCTGCATGGTAATACAGATCTCCATGCTAACTGGGTCACCTTATTTGCATTTTGATTACAGATTATTTAAAAGGCATATTGAGAAAAGAACTTGATATCAGGAGCTCAGTGCATGTACGTGTGTATAAATATATGTATAAATAGATAAATGCACATGTACTGGTTTTTTAAAAATCAGTTTAATATCTATTCATTCTTATGAATATATCTGCAGAAGTCTGGCTACATAGCGAGACTGGGATTATAAATATTATTATAGAATCTAATTACTCTTCTCAGTGCAATATCACCTACTGTATGTGGCTAGGAAAATCAATTTAACATATATTCCCCTTATTAAGATGTCATCCCTTTACTTATGGAAAAGTTTCTCCATTTTAAGAGCTTTAATGGGCAACCTTTCTTCAAACCACCTACTTTACTTCACTATTGAATTCATCTTATAGAATACAAACACACTGTGACAGTGTGCAGCTATGCACATAGAGACACAGAGCGTGTGCTGGAAAAGCTCTCTTCTTTCCAATAGAAGAGAAAAAAAATCACAGAAACTCAGACCCATCATTAGATAGATCTTCTAATCTTTACCTCTAGTAGGTCAGTCAGACGAGCTAATACCATGATGATGGCTTTGAAATCTCTTAGGAATTGGATGAGGAGAAGCGATAGTGATGAACTCCCAGCTAATAAACACAGAGTGCTTATTTTGGCAGAATGATCAATTTCTAGATGTCCTGAGGCTTGTCTGATACAGTTGATTTACTCATCCTCACTTACCTTGCTAATAAAGCCAAAGTCCACCATCAGATTACAGAGATGCCTGGGATTTCTTAAAGGGGCAGGAGAAAGTCAGTGTAGGATTCATCACCTCCCTTTGATCATTCCTCTTTGCCCACAGTCCTTAGAACCCCAGCTCCCTTCCTTGGCTGAAACTCTGTACCCAGTAGACTTTAGGCTGGTACAGTAATATAGACAATTAATTTGTTATCTCGTTAGTGGAAATTTAATGCAATGATATAAAGGAACTCTTACATATTGTGATAAACTTTAGTGCCTCCGGGTGGCTCCCCTCACATTGGGCTCATTTCACATCTCATCCATTATGTAAATGAGATTTGGAAATAGTTGAGTTTCACTAATGTAGCTCACCTCTGATGGATTGGAAGGAGTCAGTCTTACTGAAACTAATGAGGTTAAATCATCTCAACATTTCCTTCTTCTTGGTTGGTTCTGTAAGCCTCTATTCAAGAAATGAATGCCTCTCTAAGATAATTTTACTATTGCGTGGCTTTGAGTGAACAAAATAAGTCTGTTTTGGATGATGCCTTTATTGGTTTAAACCACTATATGGTGTACAAAGCTAATGGATAAGATACCAATGCATTGTACCTAGACTAATAATATCTTTAACATAAAAGGGAAATACTTTAATAGTTAAGGCATCTAAGGAGGTCTCTGAGTCACCCAGAGAAGTGTGGAACAAAATTTCAAGAAGTGGATAACCAGGATGAAGAACCTTTGCTGGGGCTTGAGATTAGAGAGTAATTTGTTATGCCAAGGTTTGGAACTAGCAAAGAAGACTATTGTATTTCATTCAAAGACTCATAAAAAGTCTAATTCAGGTACTTGGGGACTAGTTATGAGATGGCATAAGGATTAAGGACTCCTATAGTCTCAGTTTCACTTGAAAGTCCAAGAAGTAGGAGTTCTAAAGACTGGAGACAGGATGATATTAAAAAAAAAGAAATAAGTATTTCAGAAGATCATGAGACTAGGGAGGTGATACGAGCTGCTAGTTTACACTAAAAAATTCTGTGAAGTATTTTAGTCATTATTTTTAAAAAGGGAGAGTGATTGAATGGAAGAATGTAAAACAAAGATGTGGAAACAGAAAAGTTGCATGCCAGAAGCAAAATCCAAATGTGTTAGCCAGTAATTGGGAAATAAACTACTTAAAAGGAAACGAGTTATAAGCTGGTGGATAAGGCTGTGATCCTGGAACCAGATGGACCTTGGTTTAAATCTCAGCTCTGTCACTTAACTAGGTATTTGACCTTGTTAAAATGATTTAACCCTGCAAAGCTTCAGTTTCTTTATTTCCTAAAAAAAAAAAAAATAGTTGAGTAAATCACCTACCTCAGAAGGCTATCATAGGGATTAAATGAGATAATGCCTGTAAAATGCTTAGCCCAGTGGCTAGAGCAGAGAACATGCTCAGAACAACCTCCCAGGAATAAATTTTGGGAACTTTGGATGTTTAGAAGGTAATTAGGATAGAGGCTACCAGATGCCTGACACAGAAGCTCACAATTTGGATGAGAGGTTGATGGTCAACCAATCGTTCTGCCTCTGCCATCCCAAATAACTTCCAATTCTCTGAAAGCTGGGATCCTGGGAAGCAAAGTTTTGTCAACTCCTAAGTATTCAATTCGATGTTAATTCTCAATCAGTTGTTGGGGGTTGACAAGGAAGTAGCTATGTTCACACTTTGATTTATTCAGCAAAAATTTTCAGTGCCTACTGCGAATGTGGTAACTCCAGGTCCTTTGGGAGACTCCTATAGGTATAGGAAACAAGCCAGTTGTTGAGCAGCCAATTGTCTAGTTAAAGAAACAAGAAACGAAACAAGAAATTTAAATGAAAATAACAATCTCCCCTGAGCTGAAGATACCACCCACATTATCTTTCACTGCATTTGGAACTAAGTGACAGATTTACTGGGGTGATTTTAACTCACATATATTTCAACAAAACTGTCAATTATTTACTGTATGATTCGAATACAAGCAAAAATAATTGACCTAGTTGATTAAGAATCAGAATTTCTGTTACACAGATTTCAGCACAGCAAACATGATATTTTTGTGGAAGAGGATATTTCAAATTGATGAAGAGGGTGAGCTATGAACTCATGTTTTCACTCAAATAGCAGCTCTACAAGCCACTAAGTGTGAACCTGTCCAAGTTATTAAACTTCTGTGCTTTTGTTCTTTCCATCGATGTTGCAATTAATAACAGTATCTTTCCCTTAGGGTTAAAAATGAAGATACAAAGATAAATTTCTATCCTCAAGTTGCCTGAGGCAAACACAGATATAATACTCAGTGATCAGTATTAAAAGGTCAGGTATAAGAGACAAGACTACAGAGAATGAACGACTTCCTTATTGGGGAAGGAAGTACATCACTGAGGAGGTGACATATTACTTGGGTCTTAAATAATTTGGAAGCATTAGATGAAAGGTGATGGAAGAAATTCTGGAAAGAAAGACTAGCATGTGCAAAAGCAATGAAGTAAAAAATGGGATGGCGTGTTGCAAGAAAGGGAAGAATTCTTGGGTGGCCATAGTTTAGGTTTCCATGGTGAGAGTGAAGCTGTGGTGCAGTTTGGGTCAGATCAGGAATGGTGCTAGGAGCCTGGCTTTCACCTGTGAGTAATGAGCCACAAAGCATTTCTGTAGACCCACAGACACCCAGCCATGGAGAGGAGGTCACTTGTCCACCAGGTGCACAACTCGGACTACAGGGAACAAAGGCTGCTCCCCATGGGTTTTGAGAAAGGGGCCAACTCGTGATATAATATGTGTTAATCAAGGACAGAAATTGAACTTTTGGTAGAAATGGTTAAGCACTGTGTTACATTGTACAATTTTTTCCTCCACTTTGTCTCCTTCTCTCTTCCTTAACCTTTGCTGGACAAAACCAGGAACTGAGCTTCCTTTTTTAAGCACTATTGCAGAAACAATGATGAGTAAGTTACGGTTCTTGCTTAGAAGGCATATTTAAGCCATATTTAAATCATACATTTATAAAACAAATCTTACTAATGTCATAAAGACAGCTCAGTATTTAGAGAAAGCTGGAGGTGAGGACTTAAAAGTACTAACATGTTTTCAAGAAGATACAGTCCTTTCTTAATGTAATCCATATATATTCTGCATATGTGGATTTTTATATAGTTTCACAGAGATTTTCAATTTTTCTTTCTATGGATATTAGATCTAGTTTTTGAAGGACTTTGTGCCCAACACCAAATCTCCTATTAAGGTTAAAGTTCACATTATTAAAGAAGTTTTGAACATAGGGAACAAAGTAAGAGGTTTTGGAAGAGAGGATGAAACAACTGAATATTAATAATTGGAAATGGACATTTATTGATCTAGGGAAAGGGATATCAGAAAGAAATCAAGCAAGTAATTTAGAGAGATGTCCAGAGATTGAGAGGGAAAGATACATCACACTGGGAAACTAATGTTAGTTCCTAAAGAGGCAGGTAGGTACCTTTTAGCTTTAAACCATGATGTCCCAACAATGAGTTAAAAATAGTCAAGATATTATTTGGCATAGAGATACTAAATTAAGCTGTTTTGCAGAATTCAATTTTCATGGCTTGTTGAATTTGTAAACTCATGTCAGTTCAACAAGTTATGTATGCCACTGCTTGATATGTGTTAAGAATATGTATTTTGTGTATTTATTCATCTGTCCATTTATTCACTCGACAAACATGTACTGAGGATCTGTGATGAAAAAGGGACTTTGGCAGACCTTCATAAAAAGGCCATCGATGAAAACAGAAAGATGAGGAAGAATTAGTACAATAACTGAGAAAGGGTAGTGATTAGCATGTAACTAAAGACAAGACCCACAAACTGAATTTCTGCCAGTGGAAGAAACAGACATATTCCAACACGGAAACACCCCATATTTATGGATGGATCAGTGAGAGGCTCAACCACAGCACCCATGTTGTCTGGACTATTTTTCACACTGGCCCAGGGATTAGTTTACAGACACACAGGGCAGAAGCAAATTTACATGTTTACTGTGTAGTTTTGGGCAAAAAAAAAAAAAAAAAAAAAAAAAAAAAGGTGCAAAGTGGAGTGACAGAGACTCAGGAGTTGGCATTATATACAATTCTGCTTCTGCATTTTGGGTAAAGTGAAGAGTTTCCTCTGATCTCATGGCACGAACAAAAATGTGATGAATGTTTAAAAACATTTATTACAGTAAAAGACACATTGCCATTCATTTCCCTCACTTCAAACACACTTATCCTAGCCTTTTTGCCACTTTCTGAAGGTCTGGAAGTCCTCTACTACGAGTGTAGTAGAAGTCCTCTACTACGAGTGTCTTTAGTTGAGCTGTTAGGGCTGCTTGTACTTCCTGAGCTGATTGAAAATGTTTACCTTTCATGGTCATTTTAACTTTGGGGAAGAGCCAGAACTCTCAAGGTGCTGGGTCAAGTTAATAAGGTGGATGAGGACACATCATAATGTTTTTATGAGCCTTCTTTTTTGCTGGATGGCACTCAGCTGCAGCATTCACCATCCTTTTTAAAAAATCATACTTTGTAAAGATATTTATGAAAGAGGACTTCCAGAACTCCTTCAAAAAGTGACTAGAATGATAGAATAAGTATGTTCAAAGCAAGGGGGGAGTTTTTTGAAGAGGATGAATGGTTATGTGTCTTTTACTTTAATATATATATATATATATATATATATATATATATAATTTTTTAACTTAAGCACATACTATATTTTTTGATCAGCCTTTGTAAACTGTAGGAAAACCTCCTGTTCACCCAAAGGAAGACCAGAGAGCCTAATGTGGAAAGTGTTTCTATTTTTGAGAAGATTATAGAGATACCATTTCTCTCTAATAAACCAACTAACATGCAATAGGTTTTGGACATCTGACAGGTCTGGAAAACACAGTTGGGTCCTGGTTGTTTTGGAGTTCATACCATGTAAATGTGAGGGCCTCATGGTAAGAATGACTTAGAACTGCTTCATAGGACAAGCCCCTTTCAAATGAAATCCTTTAAGTTACTTCAGCATCAATTAACTATCCATGGTTGAAGACCAAATGATTATATGTATTACTTTTAATTTAAACTCTCAAAACCTCCCAAAATAGATAATACCAACTATATTTTACATACGAGGAAAATGATGTTGAAGTATTAAGAAACATTCAAGGTCTCACAACAACTCATTGCTACCAGAGATTTGAACCCAAGTAAGTACCTCTGTCCTGGCTTCATTTGCAGAGTCTTCTTTCCTTTCTCATGGTTTTTGGAAATACACACTAATACCACAGGGTCTGCATCCTAGAAAGCTCGTCAGCAAATGGCTTGTTTTTTTAATTCCTGCTAGTTCATGCTGGGTTCAAGCAAAGAATAACTTAATATGAGATTTAAATTTTCAGAAACTTTTTAAAAATAAAAGAAAAAAAATTGGATAAATGTGCAAATAGGCACAACTGGAAATCTCCATGAACTCAGAGCTAAGAAATAAATGCCAGGCTTGATATGAGCCTGAGAACTGAGCTTCCCTAAGAGAAGAAAAGAGACTGAAATCAGGATTCAGGAAACAAACGAAATGGTCAAGAAATGCCAATGAAGCAAGCTTTTTAAGATTTTAAAATTTTCCCTTATAAAAAAAAAGACTTGTGATGTAGTGAATATGTTCTTTAGCTTGATTTAACCATTCCATAACATATGCATATTTTAAAACAACATGTTGTGCAGGGTAAACATATACAATTTTTATTTCTCAAGTAGAAAAGAAAATCCCTGAGTATATTTCTCAAACCTGGAAATTATTACATTTCCTAAGTAATAAAACTGACAGTAAAACATTATTTTTCCAGCCTTGGTTATGTAATAAGTGGAATGTGTTTGTTTTTATAAGCACCGTTTTTAAAATAATCAGAGTTATCTGAGGGCAGCCCTTCCTTAAGCCAGGAATTTGCTTGAAGGACATCCAGCACTGAGGGTTACTGGGTTCTAGGTTTGGGCAGGTGGAGGCACACTCTCTCCACTGATTTCATCAAAAGATTTCCTGTTAGGAAAAAGGATTAGGGGTTGCACACAGTGGTCCTCCATGTTCCTGAGGACATCTTTGATCAGGAGTCACTTCTCACTTCTGGACCAGTGCCTCCCTCCAATGTCCTGGCTTAGTCCCTGCTTATTACGCTCAGTACCAAGTGCAGCAGTGGGTCACCTTGTCACTCGGAACTTTCACACCCTTGACCTTGCAAGAGCACAGTTCTACAACACTGCTTACGTGCAATTTAACATTTAGTCTACGATGCTTCATACTCTCAGGATCCATCAGATATACTTGTTACTATTCTGCTTTAGGCAGACAAATTGACTTAAGTCTTACACTCTTGTCTGTAAAATGGGAATAAAAAGAGATATCTTCAGAAGTTTGCTGTGAGGCTTAACAGAAGGAAAAAAGTCTATCAAGATTCTAACATACCACTGGGCTCCTAGTAACTAGGCTGTGGTTAACATTTTTATTACTATACACACTTATTCCCAATGAGATAATTAGTAAATTGAGAATAAAGCCCATGTCCTATATTTCTCATGTGTTTCTGGAAGTGTCCTCTCAGCAAAGGGCTAGCAAGAGACCACAGGATCAACAGACACATGTTTCAATGAACTACATTAAGGTTTGTAAAGGGTATGCGTGAAAACATCTCAATGCATAGAAAAATCACACTACGAATACCATTGTTTGAAGTAGAAACGAGATGGGTTTTTTCTTCCTGGCTACATAAGAAATGTTTTACAATTCTAAGAATATTATAAACACAAGAATGTGATTCTTTTGAGTAATCACAGCCAAAACAAGGATTATGTATTATTCTGTTTTAAGGAAGTGTAAAGAAGAGGAGGGGTTTTACTGTGAGAATCTTAATTCTGAGACGCCTTGGGGGTAAAGCCTGGTGAAGGAGAATGGAATATCTACAGTACAGATGTCTCAGTCACAGAGTATGAGGGCTGGAAGTGATCCCTAAGTAGGTCTGATCAAGCCACTCATGAGGGAATGGAGGCGCCCAGCAATTACAGAGTTATTGCTGAGGACCTCTAGACTCTGGTCCCCATGGCCAACCTCCCATGTTATTTTCCCACCCAGGTGCTTGACTTTTCAGTTTCTTCACTTATTCTGTCTAATGACTGTGAAGGTCCCATGAGGGGATGTATTGAAATGAAGTAGGTATGGTGCATGGTTGTCAGAACCACCCTGTAAAGTAATCTGTGATGTGCTTTTGAGAGTAATCCCAAGAGAGAAGAAACACACTGAAACTTCACATCATCAAAAGTCACTGGTAGTAATGGAAAGGATTAGTGGCAGTGGTGGTGAACCCATGGCATGTGTGTTTTCTTTTAAGATAAAAGATGTTAATGTATGAGCTTTTTTTTCTAAACTAAAATACCAGCATTCAGGTTTAATTGCAGTGTTGGCACTTTGCAATTAATAAGTAGGTTTTGTGTTGCCATCACTCGACTATGGAGTGTTCCTTAAAAGAAAAACAGTAAGTGGTGGTGTCCATTGTTGACAGTGTGGCATTTGGCTATGATATCGATAGGTGGAGTCTTTGGAGTTACCTCTTTGTCTATGTCCCCAGTGGAAACCATCTCCTATACCCTAAAATACCCCTTCCTGAAATGATTCCTTCCTTCTGAGTAGGTGTCCGAAGTGGGTAATATGGGCACAGAACTTTAGAGTGATAGATTCTTGGAGTTGATGGGCTCCAAGGTATCTTTCTGTAGAGAGAAGAAGCTGGGCTCACCATCTGCAGATTCAAGTTTTACCCTATTTGGCCATATTTCCTGGCTCTCATTCTGCTACTGGCCTCACTCATTTCCTTCCAGGTCTTACCAAAAAAGTGTGCTGGGCACAGCTACCTTGCTGTGTCTCCCTTTTCCTGTGTTTCTCCCATCTCTCCAAAGCTTAGAGCACTGACTGTTTAGTTGTGGTGAAAATCAATTCAGGGTCCTTTTATCTCCACATTAAATCCCCATAGCCAGCTGTTTTATGTGGCAGTCCCTACAGGCTGGGCCTGGTCTAGTGACCATTTGCAAGAAAACAAAGGAAGAGAAAAACGGCTGATGATGGCAGTTTTGAAGCTGGGTAGAGCAATTCAACGGGGGTGGGGGGGGTGGGGGGGAATTAAAAGATGGCATTTCCATGCAGCCGTGAAAGAAGACCTTGGGATCCTCCTCTCCTTGAACAATAAAGCCTCCTGCTAATTTTAACCAGAGTCATCTCTGAAAAACCTGCAGTTGACTGTGAGTCACCGGCCCTCAGGGAATAGGAGGTGGGGAGGTGGGAGCTGTGTGTGTGTGTATGTGTGTGTGTGTGTGCTCGTGCACGCGTGTGCACATCAGTGTGTATAATCTCAACAGTGCCCAGAGCCCTGGAGATCCTGGAACACTTCAGTAGCACAGGCCAGATTCATTAAAAACCCTGGCTACAGGCCAGCAGTTAAAATTGAAGCAGCATATTTATTGCATTTTGTTCAAATAAATCTGAAAACGTGTGAATCATATTCCTTGGAGAGACTGGGAGAAGAAGTAAACAACATCAGGCTAATACTTACAAGCCGTGGCGAAGAGAGAACAAAGATACAGAAGGTTCTGCCACCACAGGAACTCTGTGTGATGCTGGGCTTTTGAGGTGGGGGTGGAGGAGCTGCGCTCCCCCCACACTTTCCCTGTTGGCTCAGTCTTGGCCTTGGTGCCACTTGCTGGTAGGGGTTCTGCTCAGTGCCCTGGGTTTCTCAGTTACACCCTGGCTCCTCACATCCTGCTTTGCAGGCATGCTGTCTCCTGGACACTGAGCCTGCCATCCTGCCATCCTGCTTCCCAATGGCAGCTGCAGAAATTAGATTCAATAACAGGCTTTCCTAAAATAGTATATAAGGGAGACTCTCTCCCTACCCCCACCAGTTCCTATGATACTCGACAAGAGCTCAAACTAATTATTTGCCTCTGTAAAACAAAACAAAATAGCTGGTCATCTCTATCATGCCTGAGCTGTGATTTCTTTTGTTTCTTGCTGTCTTTCAGTGTGGCTCCCAGGGACTGTCCATTTTAGGGAGTATCCTCTTAGTGGGTGGAGCTTTTAGACTTTTGGGCTCAGTTTTCTTAAGTTTAAATGCTAATAATTCCTTTATAGTAATCATTGAGCTGAATCAATGAGATGTTTTATAGAAACATCCAGCTCAAAAGCATAATATCCTTATAACCAAATGTCAAATCTCCTTTCTTTGCCCCTGTTAAATAGATGATTTATGGTCATAAATATATAATACAAAGCATTTATTTTTCCTCCGTTCAAACCAAAATTGTTCCTATAGCATATTTTTGCTGTCAACTACTTCCTAATTGCTTTTCAATACACATATACTTTTTGGTGTGAAAAATTAACAAAAGGAAATTAAAAGGTAAGAAGTGTGGCCTAACATTCTTCTCTTTATAAAAAAAAAAATGCTTTTTATGCATCTTCAAAGCCCTCTGACCTTCTGACAATCATCACAGGCCTGGGGCTTGGGTGGCATGTTTAGAAACAAGTTGACAGTCACCTGAGAACAGCACGTATATGACCGACATATTTGTAGGCCTTACAAAAGAGTACATCCAAGCATCTTCCAGTGGTTGCTGAGGTTATGTTCATAGACAAAGATTTCATAGTGGTCAGAGGGGATTCAATACAGGCATCAGCTGCTAACCCATAGATCTGGCAAGAGTGAAAGAATGCGAGATGACCTGCCATACCTCAGGGAAAAATCCATCTTGCTCACATCCTTGAGTGGAACGTGGAAGTGACCCTTGGAATGTTAGTCTGATTCTAACACCTTGATCCCTGCTCCATCTCGGTGCTGTGGCTCACCTAGCTCTCTCTTCTGCTCCTCCCAGGTTCAGAGCTATTCCTTCCTGCTCTATATGCCATGAACACTGGAAAACCTGGGATACTTAATCTAGACTCCTCTTCCCCCAATTAACTTACTCCCCAAGGAGTACTCTTTAAGAAATTTGTGATTCCCAGCCACAGAGACCACAGAAGGTACCTACTGGCTATTCAAAGAATAAGTTCCATTTTCTGACACTCTTATCTCTCAAAGGTGATGACAACAGCTATAAGCAATAATTGACTTGCAAGTTTGTTGTGGCAGGACAGTCTCCAAACCCTGTGTGCTTATTAACTCGGTTCACAGTGACACATTTATTTGTTGGAATGTTTTATTTATTCTCATTTTACAGAGAAGAAAACTGAGGCTCCCAATGAGTAAATATTTCATCCTGCATTAACATGGTAATAGAGCAGTAGAGTAAGAAATTGAACTCATGAAGCTGGCTTCAAAGCCTTACCGATTCAACAATGTCATGTATAGTTTCTGGACACTGCCAAGGAGTGGACACACTGGGTTCCCTTTACACTCCTGTCTCCTGAGAGTATAAGAAGACTCAGTAAACAGTTACTAGACCAGGTGGTAACCAGAAGCCAGGCTGAGTTTCACAGTTAAGCAAGAATATATTTATTATTCTGATCTGTATGAACCTGTCTTTAGTCGCTTGGGCTTAAACTGAAATA
>RJWM01014379.1:0-50642 GCA_004363535.1 Dasyprocta punctata
TTTTATTTGAGCGAAGAAAAACAAAACAAACAAAAACTACAACAACAACAAAAAAAATGACATATATAGTAAAAACAACAAGCAAAAGAGACAAGCAAACAACTAGAGTAAATACACAACATTGCAGGTTTACAAAACCGGAAGATAGAAGCTTGACAATGGTTGCAATTTGCGCATCGTTATCTTTAAAATGGTTTCTCCCTAGTGTAAGAAATTGACTCTGTATTTCATTCTTGCTTGTTTTCTAATGAATCAGTATTTTAATTTATTGCTTATATTCCTGCATTGAAAACACCACACAGCAAAACAAAACAGAACAAACAAACAAAAGAAACCCACACAGCAAAGGACTTTACTGCATATCACTCTGGTTTAGGTACAAGTACACTTGCTGATCTCCTGAACCTACTGCTAGCAAGGAACTTCTTTGAGTCAATTTCTTTGAATAAAGTTGTATATTCCCACCTGTCCTTGGGACTATTGATAGATTTTGTCACGGTAAAACTGTGCTTATGGGTGTATTTTGTGTCTTTGAAAGAGCATAGACCAGAAATGACAACTGCACAACCAAGAGACAGTGATCTGGGAGAGTGAGGTCTCAGCAGATGTCATCATAGAGAGCTAATTCTAAAGGAAAGGAGTCTTAAGGAGGTTTAGAGGAGCCTGCCTGGTCCTCTAAACCTTCACAGTGTGAACTCTATGCAGGCAACTCAGCACCTCAGTGAAATCTCAGCAAAAATGAGGCTGCTGAAACTCTGAGGTGTTTCAGACTCAGATTCTTCCCTCTGGAGAATGAAAAGCCTCTCAATATAAAAGAATTCTGCAGCATTTTTTGTATCAGACTGTGCTGACACTTTTAATAGCAGTGTTAATGTTTTTAATATTACCTCACAATATTTAAGCTTTTCATTTTCTGATAATCAGCAGAATTGTCTGTCACCAGTGGAAGTTAACACCATTTTAAGTAGAATATAGGTCAAAAGGTCAAAATTAATTTTGATCTAATTCTCTTGTCCTTGAGCAAAACAGCACACCTAACTGATCCACAAAACTTGATACCAATAAGCACTTTTACTTCTTAGTTTTAGAGGTAAATTGCAAAAAACTAGTTTATTCAGAAATAGCAGCCATTCTTCTTTCCAAATGCTTGGTTTGCCTGAGTCCCTTCAGTATAGATTTTTTATCACGCATGTTGTTAAAATCTATTATGACAGTCACCACCACTCAGTATTGTAGAATTAATGGAACTTGTTTTTGTCTCAACACTTAATCTGTATCTGTGTTCCATGACGATCTCAATGACGATTTGTGTGTAGTAGAAAAAATACTATGAAGAAATTCAAATTACCTGGATTTGTCTCCTACCTTCATGGATAAACGTAAGCATCAGCAAGTGAATGAATAGATTGGTAATTCATGGGATGTTTGCCAGATTTTATAATTATTTAAACAGCCAGACTGAACATTTGTCAAGCATTATGCTTTAAGTATGATCAACTGTACATTTTATTTGCTGATATTATTTTCTAAACATCTATTGATACCATTATTTTTCTCCCTATCTGCCACCAACATCATAATCTAAGTTACCTGCCAATGTTGCCTGGAATACAACAGATTTCTACTTACATGATATTAGAATATTCTCCAGAATTCATGCAATAAGAACAACCCCTTAGAAAGACAAAATTCTCCATGTTAACTGTGGAAAAAGTCATTGCATAGCATTTTACTACCCTTCATAATCGCAAGAATTATGATCTTGCAGAAATACAACAACATTATAAGTTTTTTTGCTTTCAAAATCCTGATATAAAAATACAGCTGTGTTAGGATTAAAGCAGGAACACATATGAAACATTAGAATAGTATGTGCCCACCACACAGGTATAACCATTATGAGTGTTGACTATAATTATTATAATATCAAAATCCTTTGATTTATAGAGTCCTACACATTAGGTTTCCAACTTCCAATCCATACATTCATATGAACTGTGTTCTTTGGCTAACTAAGCTACGTTGGCCACCAATGGTTTCTTACACTTTCAGTGTTCTTTCTTCTATTAGACATTTCCATACTTTAGTTCTTCAAACCCGAACTCCTTCCTCTGCTTGGCTTTTGAGAAAACTGTTTATTTATCCTTCACATTCAGTTCAAGTGAAATTTCCTCAAGGAAATTTCTCATATTCTACAATACTTAGACAAATATGCTTAATGGCTCCCAGACATTAGGCAACTCTTGTTGACCCAGAAATCATTGCATGTGTGGCCAAAACAAAACAAAACAAATAAAAAAAAGTGCATTAGTTGCAATCATTCTCTTCCTTGGATACATGTCCTTTTCCAGGTCCTATAATCTCTAAGGAAAGTCTAATTTCTCTTCTCCTGAAGTTTGGATTTGGACTGGCCTTCTAAATTGTTTTAGTCAACAGAATATACTGCTGTCAGTCAGATTTTAGGGTACTCCTCTAGAAATGTTGTAAATCCCCAGTTGCTTTTATTGAGTTCAGTCCATCATATAAACAAGAGAGAGCTCCTTATTGTCATCATAGAAACAAACCAGAGGTCCATGCTGGAAGATAAAAGAACATGCAGTGGAGAGGAAATTTATCTCTAATCAGGCCAACATAGCCCAGCCAGGCCTCAACCAACCCAGCTGTGTTTGCAGACACATGGCCCTGCCTAGTACAAACCAGAAGTATAAAAAACAAAACAAAACAAAACAAAACAAAAAAGCTCACCTACAGATACATGAACTAAGTAAAGTGTGCTATGTCTCCCAAATGTGGAATTGTTTAATACACAGCATAAACTAATTGATATCTATTTTAACATTACCTAAGGGGAAATACTGCACATTTTCTTTTTCATTGTATTTTCAGTTCCCACCCCAGTGCATCTAAAAATTTCTCAACATGTATTGTTGAATCAGTACAGGTAAATGATGTCTGTTTTTAAAATTTAAAGAATTGTTTTGATGATCAGAGTAAGGAAATATTGCAACACAGCTAAGAATTCATGAAAGGGTGGATGAGCATGAAATGTGTGATATGGCAAGTATCTTATGTTTGCTAATGGACTTTCACTGTAGATGCAAGCATAACATGAACGGAAGTTATTGAGGTGTGTTCTGACCTCCTTTGATAACTAGTTTTGGAATCTATTGCTGAGCCAAGAATGTTGAGTAGGTCTATTATTGGAGGAAAGACAGAATTAAACCCCCAGTGACAAAGCCACTCCATTGTATATCCCTAGAGGCATTGTTCGTTCTGTGGTATTCTGTGGGAATGGTGCTCTATGGATTTGCATAATGTAATGGACATCTTAACTGTAATAAGTCATCAGTGAACCAGTCCTCACTTAGGTTTCCTTTTTCTTTCTTCGTACCTGCTTTATCTCAAACACACTCCTCCCAGTTTTGACTTGGCATTTCAATTTAGAGAGAGATAGGAAAATTTTTGTTAATCTTTCTTTTGCTTGTATGTACAAGTGAGAAAAATTACACTCTAGAAAATTCCACTGAAGAAAAAGTAAAATCTTGTACACACTAAGCTTCTCATTCACTCTTTGACATTTACTGAGGACTAAAGATGTAATTGTTCCTGTTAGAGTAAGAAAAAAAAAGAGTGTCTTGGAGATTCTCTTTGGTCAGGAATAGAGTCACACTGAGTTCACTGGTTCATGAACTGAAGTACTTCAAATTATTCTAATGGTGGAGAATTGATCTCAAAGTGACACAATGAGAGGAAATCATTCCTCAGGGACCTTGGAGCCAGTCCTGACCCTTGAGTCTAGCTCATTAATTAATAATAAGACAGCTAAGAAAGAACGAAGGATGAAGCCTAAAAAATTGGCTCATAGAGGAATATTTATTATGGCCAACACCATCTGGAGAAAAAAAAATGGGAAATGTGCTGAATAAGAACAATATACTAAAGAAATAATTTCTGACACATAGAAGAAAAGTTTCAGTGGATTTCATTATGTGCTAAACTCAGTAAGACTCTGCTGAATAATCAATTTCTTTGGTACCCTCCTTCTGAGAACAAAGGGATCTACGTAGGGAAAGTGAGTATTCTCATCATTGGAAAGTGGCTACTCACATTATGAATTCATAAGTGGACTTTCGTGTTCATATTTTGCAAGTCATATTTTTGCTTGGCATCATTCACTACCCCAAAACCTGATCTGATCATAATTGATTACGTGTAGACAATTTAGCCACTGAATCTGAAGGCAAAAGACCATACCAAGGTCATGTAGCCCTAGAGGAAAACACTTGGTACATGGTATCTTCTTGAATTTGACAATTTAAAAAAATATTGATGTAGAGGAATTGCAAAATAAAAAAATTTGGAATAATTTTATTTTTATGGCATGAATATTGTGTCAGAATGAAACTTTAGCCTGGTTAACTCCAAGGGATGAGGGAATTCTATGAGCTGTCTGTTTCATTTTCCTTCTAGGGATTCAGCTAAAATACATTTTCTACTTTCTTTAAATCTAAGTTTGCTCATGTAGTTAGCCTTAGCCAATGGAATATGAGAGGAAATAATGTCGCACATCTGTTCTACATTAGTGAAAAGCAAGTATTCTTTCCACACATTCTACTTTTTCTCATAATCTTTCACTTTGGAAGATACTAAGGACCATTGGACTTCAAGTGTACCTTGAAGTCTCAAATTGAAGATAGTGAGTTATGGCATGAAACAGTTTTGAAACACTGAAGCACTACATGGAGAAAAGCAAACCTGTTGATGCTCACTGGCTAAAAATCATGTCAGAATGCTGTAACAGTTCATTATTTTAATCTACTTGGATTTCAGAGTTGTATAGCTACTTGTGTAACTTGTCCTAAAGTATTTTTGACATTGTTTTATTATCCATTGCTAATTATATTAAAAAAATAATTTTAATATTTTATGGTTTGACTGATCTAGTACATAACCTTGACGTTAGAAAAAATGGCCACACTCTTTCGTGTGTATATTTTCCGATTTCTCTTTCACAAACAATTGCTTTATGATCTTAGTTATTTGTTGTAGTATTTACTGAAATATTTACCATTAAGTTTGTGCAAATTTGCTAAAATAATTCTCAATATTTATAATGTCAAAATTAAGAAAGTTACGTAACAAACAAATGTCTGCAAGTTAAATGCCAAAATTAGTTAACATCAAAGTACCTGATGCTGACTTGTTAGGATAATCACGTATTTAGGACATGCAAATGCTTTCTTAGTTTTTGTTTTTCAGTCCTCCTCAATGTATGACATTCTTCATAAGTTTGTAATTCTATAAATAGTGTTTCTTTGTATGAACAAATTCAATCTGTAATATTTAAGTGAAAAATTCAGCATAAAATTAAAACCTGATTTAGGATTCAAATTAATCATATTCTCTAGTCTGTCTTTTTGGGGGCCTCAGTATATTTTCCTTTGCTCATATGTGTATTTTTTATTTCCTTTTATTGTTGTCAAAAAAACGCAGGATTGTATCTCTAATTGTCAAAAAGTTTTTCATTTCCCCAATTTATACAGCACTCTATTCAGCATCACCTCCTTAAACTCCAGAACCTAACAGGTTTCTAATATCTTAGTTCTCTCAAAATGTATCATATAGTTCTAAATGACTGCGTCTACACCGTATTAGGAGGCCACTTTGGCAAAGGGTTTGGATACATTGTCTGATAGCAGTCAGTTCACGTTCCCTTTCCTCTTATTGGCCTTGTTCCCTAAGTGAGAATGTCTAAAGGTCAATTTAGAACATTTGGTGTAGGACAACATAAAAATCTTACAAAGATGAGGTTAGAAAGAGGGAGTCAGTCATAGTAATTGAAAACAAGATATTGTGCTGAAAAGCAAGATATTTGGAACCTCCAAAACTCCAGCACTTTATTTTTGATGGAGTAATATCCATGCTTTATAACTATTTTTGTTTTAATCCTTTCACATCCTAACACAAAACTAATTGTTCATTCTGACATAGCTTTTATTGAGGCACAACATGGAACAGAACAAAGGATTCTGCATGAATCAGTTCCATAGCATAAGCCAAAAGACAGGCTATTTTTCCAAGGGATTACTATCTCCCAAATTATTGACTATCATACGTTTTTGCAATTATTAGCATAATAGCAGTCAGACAGGCAATAAAAGAAAATTTCTAAGACTGATTTATTAGCCTTGACACCACTAGCCTTTGGGATCTCCATTCATTCTTTCTGCTACCGTAATTTACCCATTCCCTGTGAGCTCCATTCTTTATTTGCTTTTGTTCCACACTATCTGTAGTTACAGCAATGATTGTATTTTTTTTATCTTAAACATATTGGACTTGATTCCTTTAATTTTAGACACTTTAATTGGAATTTTGCATCACAAGTCCAAGGAAAACACTTGCAAAAAGATTTAATCTAGCCTCTGTATCTCTTAGATATATTTGGTTTGTTTGTCTGGAACGTGTCGAGGAATGGTGTGTGTAAAATATATTAGGGCATGTCTTTTAACTCTGTAATGCTCATGCTGAATGGTAGTAATGAGATTGACATAATGTCAATGTGACTATTTTTTATAACCTCTCTATCTACATCTTATATTGACTACATTGACAGTTCCAGCCAATATTTGAGATTCCAACAGGTAACAAATCATAAAGAAACATTTCTTAAATGATTTCATTGGTTGTGTTCAGTATAAGGTGAAAAGCACACAAAGCAAGCGTTTTTGTCACTAGAAAACTCAAGGCATCCAGGATTTATCAAATTAGTCCTAGAAGTGGAACAGAGAGATATCTGCATTGATAGGGAAGATCCTCTGAAAACTAGGCATGTTAATGGAAAACTACTCAGGACAATAAGTGTTCAAGTCTCGGATGAGAAAATACATCCGAGTATCATTACTCAACTAAGATAACACAAAGATTTCCAAGAACAATTAGGACAGCAATGCTTTTTGGCAGACTCCTAAGTGATTGAATACCATCACCCCAAAACAAAATATACAGAACTATGTAAAAATATCGAAGTGTGGACCCAAAAGAAATGAGAAATTAACTGGCAGAAAAGCACATAACTAGCACAGTACATAGCATCAGAGGAACAAATAGACTGAATTAAGGCCTATATACAAATAATACAATTTTTTTAACAGAAGCACTCAAGTGACCCTGAAAGAACAGTTGAGGGGAGTCAAACACAAACTTGGGCCTCATCTGCAAATATTCTGATTTCCGTGCTTTGGATGGGTGGTTTAGACACTGGGGCTTTTAAAAGTTCTAAAAGTGATTCACCTACTTTTTCTGAGGTAGAGAATGACTGCTCTAGGGAAATCATTTGTTTTATAGAAATAAGTGGGAGTGGGGGACAAAAACGCTAATCAAATCCTTGAGCATTGAAATATTGAGCAAAGTCTCCATGAGAAGGTGGTAAAAGCTTTGTTTTCCAGTAGCTCCTCTGCCCCATGGCCACAGGTTTCAGAAACAGTAGCAACATGGTTCAGGGATGTACTAAGTTTGATTCTCCAGCTGAGAAAAGAAAACGTGAATAATAGGGAAAATCCCTAAGAGAAATACTTCCCGAATTCCACTGCAGGAGGCAAGTGTAGAAACTACTGGGCACCTTGCACCCAGCTAGAGACTTATTTCTGGGCGAAAATTCTCACTCATCAGAGCCGGTCACCTGACAGAGCACGTGCTCCCAGCTGCAAGTGCCAGAAACACGGAGCTCAACATGAAAATGGGAATTCACAGGCTTCGAATACGCAGAAAGAGAAAAACACTTCACGTAAGATCCGGTGACTGAGATTGCCATTGTTACTTATTTACAGGCTGTGCTAGAAAGCAGAAAGAGCTCAAACTCTGAAAGAAGAGAAACTACTTTAGAAGGTTTTTTTCTTTTTTCTCCCAGCCCCCCGCCCCCTACTGTATTGCCTCTTAAATACAGGCTCATCAAAATGATGTGGAGCACTCAGTGACCCCAGGTCACTAGGTGTCTCTCAAGAGGTTCTGATTCCTTAGTCTGGAATAGGACCCAAGTATTTGCATTACATCCCAACTTCCAAGTGATGCTGATAGTTCCCACTCATTGACCACATACACAGAAGCACTGCTCTGAGATTGGAAAATCATGATGTCATAATTTAAATCCTAGTAGAAGACCTATCCAAATTGTTTTTGAGGGTATACACTGTAGACCACAGGCAATGGATACTAACTGACCAACTTTTCTATGGGGAGAAATCAAGAAGATTTTTTTCCAACTTATGACTTTCCAAGGTTTTCACTAAGTCTCTTCTTAGCTCTGTGGCAACACTACATAGTGTTCTCTGGGGATACCCTTTCTCCTAAATATAGCAATTTTAGGAACTCAGAATTAATTTGTTCTTTAAATGTGATATGACAGAATCAGTGTTATGGTACTGTTGTGTGCCTGATTAAGTCTTCATTCTCTTTAAATATGCAACTCATAGGAGACTTCATAATAAAGTAATATAATCTTTATGTGACTTAAGGAATTATAACTGTATCTATTAGAACTATAACTGTATCCACTCAGGCTGCACTTACTGAGAGAATCCAATTTGACTCAAACACTAGGAATCTATGTTGCTGAGTTGAAGTGAAAGGAATTAGAAAGCAAGAAATACTAAGTTTGTGCTCTAATCCATTTAAATTTGACTATAGTTTAAATATTAAATTAAATATTTAGACTATAGTTTGCAAGACACTTTTTAGTAGTTCACTTTTCATTGCTATAACCAGATACTTGAGGTTGAGCAATGTATAAAGACAAGTTTTATTTAGCTTACAGATTGGATGCTGAAAGTTTAAGATTAGTCTTAGCAGCAGATAGTATCATGACTCAATCATACACAAGAGAAAAATATTTCATGTTGATACAGGAAGCCATGGAAACCATGGAGGGAACCAATCATTCCCTCTTGTAATAATTTTCTTAAGTCAACTAACCATGGAACATAATAATTTTTTTCTCTTCAAATTCTTATTCCTTGAATATTTCCAGGTAACATATGGATCTCATGTAAAAATTCAAAAATTGCAACCTTTGTCATAAATGCATTAATGGTCTACCTGTCCACGCAATACCAAATTTAGAAGTGATTATCCTCCCCTATTTATTTATTTAGTTTAGGCCATGCTCTTGTCAATCAACTTCTGACCAGTCAACACAGGTCAACAGCAGATACTATTTACGTTGTAAACCTGTCTTTAATTCATTTTTAGACAAGTGCTTGAAACCTTGAATGTTGTTTGGAGGTTTACAAGTGCTGTCCGAGATTTTCAGTAAAGAAAATGGAATTTTGAACTTAACCTGTCTTCTAAATTGTTTCACATCATTGAAGAAATAAACCTTCAAATTACTTCTCATTGTAACATTACGACAACAGTTCACTTCTAAATGTGTTAGAGGGCTCTGAACTGCTCTGTCTGGCTTACTAAAGATGGTTTCATACAGGATAAAATGCTGGCATGGAAATATTTTAAACATAACAGAATTCTGCTTTGAACACGAGCCCGGTGCTCAAATTTTTAAAAGTCATCTGTATTATCTAAAAGAATGTGACCATGAACATCTGGCAAAAGAAGCTGTATTTTATTTTCTGCTTTATCTTAAAATGGATGAGAAAGAAATGTGTTTGGCAAAGATTGCTCAATTCTATTTCTGACAAAGCTGCTTTCAGTTCAGAGGGATCATCTTACCTCGTGCTATCTAACAGACTTTGACAGCTAAGGAGATATTTGGAGATTGTGCTCATCATAATTACTTGAAAATTTTGGGGTTTTTTAATTTCCAATAATCAAATTACTTAATTTCGGAGAAAAGAAATCTCAATATTGGACAGAGTTAAGAGAAGTCAAGGTTACAGAGAAGCAGATAAAAAGTAATGGAGTCTTCTAGTGTCAGATTTTCTCTTTCCATGTTTAAAAAATCTGGCTTATATTTTACTCTGCAGCTTTCTAGTTGAATGATCTTAAGCAGAATTTTTTTTTTTTTTTTTTTTTTTTTTTTTTTTTTTTTTTTTTTTTTTTTTTTTTTTTTTTTTTTTTTTTTTTTTTTTTTTTTTTTTTTTTGGTCCTGGGAACCAAACTCAGGACCTTGCCCTTGCCAGGCAGGCGCTTGTGCTGCTGGGCTATATCCCCGGACCTTTAACAAAATTCTTGTCCTCAATAATTCTTATTAAATAGGTACAATAGTATCTTCTTTCTGAGGATAGTTTCAATTAGTTTATGTTTAAGATACTATAAATTATATATATGTAAATACAAAGAAGTCATTGGCAAAGGCTCTCAGTATTTTTCTCAATGAATTTTTATGATTGTATACTATTTGTGGCTTTATTAGTTGTGTTCTAAAATAAACAAATGGTTTAACATAGTCTTTAAAAAAGTCATATGGAAAGTCAATCAGACACCTATATTAAAATATTTTAGCTAATTCTCCTCTCCCTTTCTCTGGAGCATCTTTAATAATGAGAGATTAGTTCTTATTCTTCACAACATTCAGAAAAGAATATTTAACTCGTATTGATGGAGTTAAAAATCTTTAAGTATGAGGTGTTGGAAATGCAAACCATATGTTTGAAGTTGTAACTCATACTGTATAAATTGACACATAATTACAAATAAAAATATAAAACATATTGCATATCTGTAGTCAATAGTGGAAATAATAGTAGAAATATCTTGTTCATAAAATACATAGATAATTTTTCAAACTTTCCTGTAACAAAATTTGATACCATATTATTATATTTAGAAAGCTTTTCATATAAAATAGACCTTGATATCTATAAATAGTCCAGGGTAAACTTGATTCTTCTCAAGCAATGTCTAGTGTAATAGTGTATCAACACATATCCTAACATCATTTTACATGGCATCACATTACAATAACAGGAGAAAAGAAACCTGTCCTTAATTATTAATAGATAGGACACCTTTCACTGAGTTCTTGCCCATTCCAACTTTGCCAGATTTAATTTTCTTTTATTTGAAGAACATTATAACTTCTTCTCTAAATTCCACATTTCCTCAATATCAATCGATTTCAATGGCAGTTCTTTTTCAGTAGGGATGCTTTTAAACAACCTAGCCATTTGGAGTCTTCATGAAGACTCAGGGTCAATTTTAAGAAAAGAAGGCAGCAGGATACTGATTGTGGTCAGTTTGTACTGATACTATTTTATTTGGTGTTATTGTTATTTACTTAGGAATGTGTATTCCATCTCATCTCAGGAAAAAAATAAGACCATTTCCGAACAATGCATGATAATACTTCAAAAAAAATCTATCCAGGAGCTGAGCTGATAGGAAAATAGTAGAGGAAGTCACATGAAATCGGGCAAGAATGAGGCAAAACCTGGGCAAGCAAGGCAAAATAATATACTCTTTCAATTTTAAAACATAGAGCCCACAAAATAAGCAAATTCCTTAAAACTTGCAATCCTACACTGAGGCCTTAGAGAAATTTCTCTTCTACATCTTCATAAAGAATTATTGTATGGTGTCATTGTGAACAATTTCTAAACTTTCTTACAATAAATATAATCAAGAGCTACATAGTACAACAGTTCTTGGAATTTATTGAAAATACATAAACACTGCAGGTAAAATTGAGTAAAAGCAGTATGTAAGGCTAGATTAATGTAGCATCAATGAAAAGTCTAATTGTCTGCATGGAGCCAAGAGCATTTGCTGGAGCAATGAAGCCCACAACTTTCAGTAGCCTTCATAAATATTAATACTGCTACCAAATGATTTGCTAGAAAAAGACTACTCAAGGACAGGGCCAATATTTTCCTTAGAAAATGATTTGAGGTCCTTTCCAACCTAAAAGAAATGACTTATCAATAACCCAGAAACTAAAATATGAAAATGGAAAACCTCAAACAACTACCTTCATTGAAAGCACAGTCCTAAACTGTGCCACAAATTGTAACTTTTTAAGAAAAATGTACTTTTCAGATAAGATTTTAATGGAAATGAAAAATCACCAAATGTGGTGTGTGTGTGCGTGTGCACATATTCTGTGTATTCAGGTTATTGTCCAGAACTCATATCATAGAATTTGTGACAATAATTATTCTTTGAAGTATTCATAAGTCTTTCATTCTTACAATAATTAGATAACAAGCTTACTTCTATCTCACATTATTCAATAACAAAATAATGCTTCTCTTTCTGAATGTTGGTTCACCTCCATTTGCTGGAAAAAGACTATTTAGGGGCAAGCCAAATTTCTTTTTTGATCTAAAAGGACATTTGGAACAAGGGAGAAATGGAGAGAGGATAGTATAATCTTTCATTACCCTGTTGAATATTACTTTCCAATATGAGACGATTATATATCTATGACTACATCTCATTAGATTTTAATCTTAATTAAATTACTTAACTCTTCTTTGTGCTAATATCTTCAGCTATTTAATGAGAATCACAATAACACTTCTTAATTTTGTTGTGAAAAATAAATAAGGTAACATACCTAAAATGGTACTTTGAATGTGCTAAGTACCCACTCAGAATTACCTATTGTTAGCCGGGGTGTGGTAGCACACGACTTTTATCTCAGCACTCAGGAGGCTGAGGCAGGAGGATCGTTATGAGTTTGAGACCAGCCTGGGCTACAAAGTGAGTTCAAGGCCAGCCTGAACTGCATAGTGAGATCCTGTCTCAAAATATAGGGCCGGGGATTTAGCTCAGTGGTGTAAGTGCCTGCCTGGCAGGTGCAAGTTTGAGGTTGTGAGTTTGATCCCCAGTGCCAAAAAAACAAAAAAACAAAACAAAACAAAAAATTACCTATTATTCAACAAAAAATAAAAGTTCATATTTTGATCATGCAGCCTATACTCAATTACTATTCACACCATTGAAATAAATGAAAATTCAGTAAAAACTGCAACCATTTATGTCATACCAATACATTTATCCACTGGCATATAGCACTGTGATGGGATTCTTTAGCTGAAATCATGCTTTAACTTAGAATACAGTGAATTCTGGATATTTTAGATCATCAGGAATCAAACAAAGAAGTCATCAGTTTTCATACTGTAGTAATATTCAAAACAAAAAATAATTTAAGAATCTTTCCTCAGCCACTCAGATGACAAGGAATACACCACCATCAGTAGAAGTCAACGAAGTGTAATTGAGACCTAACACTGGTTTTGAGGAGTGTGGTTTTGTTGATTAAGTAGGTTAGGTCAGTTTCACTTAGATAATATCCCTTTCTTAACTTCAACTATGTCATATAACGACCTAATTATAGGAGTGATACTCCAGTATATCTATGATGCTAGGTCTTACACAGGGCCAGGACGTGGCAGTGGACAAATCTCAGGTGACATCTTAGAATTTTGTCTAAATTACATTTCAAAACTTTTCAGGATCCATTAGTCAAAGCTTAGACCAAAGAGTGTAATGGTGCCAACTCTTACAATCCATCAGAAAGAAACTGAAATGTATTTTGGAAGTATTAGTCAGTGGTCCCATAAATTCATAATTTTAGAATATGTGGTTGTCTTTTTTACAGATGAGATAAATTCCAAGCTACAACAGACAGCATCATATCCTTGATGCTGATGATAAAAATCTGAAGAATATGATCATTGCACTATTCTACATTCTTTACTCACGGTGGCTTTTTTCAAGCCATCTGTCTCCTTCTGGGGGTTTTGCCACGTTTACTCGGAAAGTTTCATGCAGGATCAAGATTAGTAGGACAATTTACCTTAATACAGATAAGATACATGAGCTTATCAGGAGGCACCAAAATCTGAACTTCTAAACTTGCATTCAAGAAACCCATGAAATTAATACTAGTTGCTAACAATCTATTAATATAACTAGATTTATTGGCATTATTTCATGTCATTCCATAGTAACTTTTACAGTACCGCTTTGTGTGTAAAATTTGTACTAATACTTTGCTAATATCTGAGGCAAAGTTTCAAACCTGAGTTCTTTTTTCATTTTATGTGTCATACTGTTTTTATATTTCTTCTCTTATAAGTGGTATGTGAGTTGGTTGATTGGATGATTGCCTTTTGCCACTGAATTAAGTTTGTAAACCTTTTTTAGAAATTACATAATGTATACTTTACAATTAAAATGCATTTTATTATAACATACACATATCTATATCTGTGTCTGTATCATCTATTTATAAACCAGTTTTCCAATGGTGAATTTTTTGCAACACTTTCTAAATCAGGAATAAATAATACATTTCAATCAGACACAGAAAATGCTAGGGGTTGTGTGAATTAGACAGTTGTTTAGGATTCTGAATTTTGCTAGGACTTTAGTTACCTAGAAAAAATTCTGTGAATAGCTATGGTTGTTTGCATGAGATGAAAACTGAGAAATGTAAGGAATATAATGGCACATGTTTAACATACTGCAGGGAGCTTGTTATTATGGAATATGCAAATACCAGAGAAAGGTTCTATATCAAGTCATCTTTACACATATGCTTATTAGCTTAAATTTCTTGATGGCAGGAAGAACTTCAGTATCTTATGAAATTGCCTGGTGCTTTCTGGGCAATCAGAAAGATTCTGACACAAAGGAAGAGGTTAAGAAAATTCTGTAGAGAAATCTTCCTCCCTTGATAGTTTTGTCTAAAGCAGTCCTAAGCAATATTTATTGTGTTATATAGTTTTTCATCTGAAAGGAATAAACAGAACCCTTGAATCTATACATCCACTTTTCTTAAAGGATTAATTTAAAATAATCATCAAATCTCTTTGATCATAACATTCTTATGTGAAATAACATGTTGGAACTAAAATATTTAATTTTGTACATAAAAGTGGATATGCACTAAAAATGTTTGCTTTAAACTATGTAGTGGAGAAAGTACCGTGTTAGATGAGTTAACCACTGGAAAACCTTCTTACACTCCACATTGATGTATAGGCTGTAGCTGTAGAAAAAGATTGGTTCTACTGATCATAAGTTCTCAGTGGAAAACCTCTTCAACATAAGAAAAACCATCTTGCCAGGCATGGGAGGCAAACACCTCCCAGCATTTAGGAAGCTGAGGCAGGAGGATTTCCCCTGAGTTCGAGGCCGGCCTGGACTACATAGTGAGTTCATGATCAGCCTTGAGACCTTCTCTCAACACTAACCCCCTTCAAATCTTGAAGTATGAATCATACAGTGAGTACTAACAAAAATTTATAAAATAGTCACAATCAAAAATTGTACAAAAGAAAAGTGATGTTTTTGAACCTGAAATTTTATTAAAAAGATGAAAATTAAAAAATATTAGGGGAGATATCTGGTAGAAAGGGTCAGGGTAAGAATATATATATATATTGAGAGAGAGATACAGAATGTATATTGAGAGAGAGATACAGAGAGACAGAGACAGAGACAAAATATGACTAATATTGGATGTTTATATCTCCTTAATAAAGATAACATATACCTAAGTTTCATACACTTTAATTGCTTATGATTTTGTCTAAATATTTTTGTTTCTGGTTATCAAAAATAGTTACTGTAACAAAATTTATAGTGGAACGGCTGCCCAAAATAAGTCATAATCCTTTAAACGGGATTAAACTTCTGTTTTTATTTATTTATAGATTTTGTCACAATGTACAAAAATTACATTTCAGTATTTCAAGATCTGTTTTCTGACTGATGAAAATTATCCTGTATCCTCTAGTTAGGTAAAGAACCTAGCATTTAATTTTGAAGTTGTCATATTAGATTTATGCAAAGAGTTGCAACCTTGCCAATGCCTGCCTTGCTGCAGGGAGCTGGTCTCTCAGGAAGGCATATTCAGTCCTGGGGAGCAGTGCAGTTCCAGCCCTTCTCCTTTCTCAGCTTTCTCTGCAGTTTTTTCTAATTTATTTCAATCTCACATTTTACTTACTCTAAATTTTCCTACTCTTGGCATATGTATTCTTTAAACAATTCCTTCTCTTGCTGACTGCCTTTTTCTCTAATTTTCTCTGTTACACCTTATGATAAAATCCTATTTTTTTCTTTTTTTAGTTTGATGATGAGATTTGACAAAACTACAGTGAACTGCAGGAAAGCAAAAGACTGTTTCAGCATTCACCACTAAAATGTTGAACATGGTCTGTACAAAAGGTTGAGGTGAAATTATTAAGCTAAAACTCTATAAATAGATGAAAATCTATTTGAAGAGAACAAACCCAATCACCTGTCACTAAATGCTTTTAAAATTTTCAAGAGTGGAAAAAGTCAGGTACCTCTGCTTGCCCGATGGGGATGTTTTCATAGTTGTATGAGTTATCCAATGTGGCATCGTAGGTTTCGGAGTCATAGTTGATGATCTCTGGTGTTGGGGCAGTCATAGCTGCAGCAAGGATGACAAGTCCTACAACAAGCCTTGCTAACATTTTCATCTTTCAAAATTTCCTGGTCATGAAACATTAAGATGCATACATATTTATTTGGTAATAGTTTACAGAGAATTTGTTATAAGTAGGAATGTCAAATTAGTATCAACCGTAAAGAAACCAAGCAGGTGACTTTCTTCAGGTGGGTAATGTATCAAAACAATACAAGAAATTAGATACGTGGTTTCTCAGGACCATTGATATCAAACATTCAGATCAAGGCACGAAGTTAAGCATATTTTTACAGTAGATATCTTAATGATGATGAAATTGATTTTATGAGAAAAAAATGGAGAAAGGAAGATGTAGAAAGTCAGTGATTCAAAGGAAGGTATAGAAAGATAGCGATTCACTCATTTATAAAGGTGTATCATTTAAGAGTTTTGACATTTAAAATGCACTAAGATTCTTTCACCAACTGAAATACAAGCTTAAGGATGGGGATAATGCTAATGATGTCTCCAGCTGTCAGATCATTTTCTAGATGAAGAAACTCAAACTATTGTGTAAGTCATACAAGTAGTACTCATAATTCTTCCATACACATTCAAGCCTAGGCATTTCCAAAATAAACTTGTTGCCTAATTATTTGTTTGTTGTCTTAGAGCATATGAATACTTGCATAATTTAATATGTACATAAATTATTGTTCCATGCACTATTTTTCAAAGTAAATGAAACAGAAACCAAAACTATTTTCCATTAGTCCTTAGTATTTTATTTTGATTCTTGACAACTGTCACAGATAAACACTCAGAATCAGCATGAATATTTGGCTAAAAGGCAATATTTGGAAAGAGTCCATGAAAAAAGGATTTAAGCACAGGATTAGAGAAAGTTATCTTTTATAATTCATTAATAAGCATAATTCTTATTATCCATTATAAAATAAAACTGGGGGGTTCTTTCAAGGTCTTAGTTTTAATTATTTTCTATTCGTATGTACTCACTTGGGTACATTTTAGTTTAAGGCAAAAAGCTTATCCTTCATTACAAATATTTAAATTGATTCTATAAAAGGTATTAATGATCATGACTTATTCAGCAGGCAATGTATTATAAAACTTTATCAAGAATGTCCAATTTTAAAAGATTCTATACTTTGGACACACATCGATTTTGCTTTAAAATAAATATGTGTGGTGTTAATTCTCAGGCACACATGTAAAATCGAATTCGTAGTAAATATTACTTTGATAGGTTTATGCACTGCCAGACAAACTGACCTTCAGTTTTTTGAAAGAAATGCTTTATGAAGCAGGTTCAGGCAGAAGGTTATGAAATTCCTCTGAGAATAAGCAGCAGCACAAGGAGCCCCTTTTATTCCCTACTGCTTTTTTTCAAATGAATTTTTGATTCCCACTACATAGACTAAGCCTCTATTTCACTTGATTTTGCACAAGTCTTTGCAGCCCTGCAGGTTTGGAGCTGTTCTGGGCAATTACCAACCAAGTTTTACTTAAAAAAATATATGATTTGCAAAGCTTCCATAAACCATCCTCCCATACTCAAGCAGTAGCATTAACAGTGAATACAAAGTTAAAACACTATTTTATTTGTACATTTTGGACAACTTCTATTGTTCAAAGAAATTATGCCTTTGCCAATTTTTTTCTTTCTTACTACTTTACATTTGATTATAAATGACTGCATATCGGAGCTTACTTGCATTTACCATATTCCCTAGAACTATCAGCAATAGTCTGAGTGAACCACAGAAATATAAAAAGCACCAATTTATCTTCAATTTAAAATGTATATATTTTTTCAAGTCACTGTCATTATTTAATGTAGTTTCTTAATTGAAACTTTGAATTGGTTGTTTGCTTCACATCATCCCATAATATTTTGGAACTGTATGTATATTTAAAAGTTTAAAGTATTTACCTGAAAAAAACATTCAAAATGCATGATGCCATATGGCCATTAGCATATTTTAAAATGCCTATAATATCAATATTTTCTCTCCTTGTATAACATTTTTACCAATATCAATCAATAGTACCTGTGTCTATTGCCAAAGGTTGTGGTCTGTGTCTGAGCTCTTGATTTAAGGAATATATTGGAAACTACTATAATTTTATTGGCATCTGTTATGACTACTAAGATCAAATATTTTCTCTATGTTACTAATGCCTAAGCAAATTAACAATTTTCGTTATTCCAAAACAAAAACACAAACAAAGTCAACAACAAAATTAAACCAAATACATTGGATCAAATTTCACAGGGAGATATTAAAGCAAGTTGAATTACTTTTTAAAGGATGGAAAAGTAGAGAAAAAAATCCTAACCCATGAAGTGAGCAAGTGTGAAAACTTACCTTTGGCTCCCAGTTGGAAGAATGGCACAAAGTAACCGAAGACGTAGAGCCAGGGGTATTTGCCCCTGACCAATGGATGTGAACTCTGTCCTGTGGGAGGTGGAATTTATAACACTCAACTTTTTGTTTGGAAAAGTTAACCTTGAGAAATGCTTCTGGTCATTAAAAACCCCAAATTATTTTAATGTAGCCCAAACTAAACAGCAAAATCCAAATTACATAGTCTATAAAACTCTTGAAATTATGTTAATGGAGTTATAATTACCTATGTGTCCACCTTCAAAATTTTAAGTAGAACAAGTTGACTTTAATGTACCTCATCTGCAACAAATTCATCAAATATGAAAGGAAGTTACTGTGTAAAGATATACTAAAGATGAGTATTTCCTGAGTGTTCTAATAAGAAATAATTTCCCCAAACCTTGCATGACTTGAGTTCCTTTCTTCTCTTTTCATTAATGTTAAGTGAAATGTAATAAATGTTACAAAAGACTTACTTGTTTAAATTTGGCTAAGTAAAAAAAGATATTCAAAGAATTTTGATTCCCTGGAATGCTTTAATAATGATGAACAATGAACATTTTGCATGAAAAATTAAAAGAATTATGTTTATAAATAATGCATAAATGTAACCTCAGCTCTGGAAAGAAAATGTTCTTTTTCTTTCATTCTTTTATCTATCACAGCCAAACAAATCAAATTACATTTAAAAAAAAAATCCCTGAATACAAGATTTGTTTTAGACTCTTGATACCTGACATGGTTTGTGAAACTGTTTTGTTATAGATATGGAGATAAAAAAATGTGTGTTAAATTTCCATTTCTCACTTTCATGCTGTAAAAGTTGCAGAGAAAGGTGAAACTTAAATCTTTCATTCCAGTATATTTTATGTAAATCTGATTCATTGGATCAAGAATCTGTCCTCTGTGGCCAAACTGAATAACTGTTTTGAACTTCAAAAGCCGGTTTAGTTGGGGTGCAGTGATGGGGAAGAATATTGTCTGTCTTCAGTTTCCTCTCACTTTCCTTTGTACCTCTTCTACATCTTCATCCATTTCACTCTCATTTGCCATCACTGTCATACGGTCCTGCTCCCAAATGATTTTTTTCTTCGTGTGCTTTATTTTTCTTGCAATCAGTATCATGTGGTATGGAAGCAATGATAGTGGGTAGTGTATAAAATCTAGCAAAAAGTAGACAGATCATCTAGAGCTAAGACCACCTGTCATCTATAAACTCTCACCCCAACATACAATACTTTCAAAAGTGCTATTTGAGAAAATGTAAATCTGAGTTCCTAGGCCAGCTTTGTTTAACAGCAAGTTTCCACACTAAGCTAGATGACTTAACGTATTATAAATTCTCTCAACACACTGTTAATCAGAGTGGTTATCACTCTTCAGAGATGTGAAGACTGAGACTTGGGTGTTCAATGATTCAGCATCACATGTGAAATAAAGAGAAAACTGAACTGGGTCTTCAGATGTTCCTCAACTCTTCTGAGGAAAATGAGAAACAATGAAGTCTCTGGAAGTGCTCAGTTACCTACAGTCTATTTCAAGTCTTGTTCACATGTAAACATTTCTATTCTTCTTTGACTATTTAATAATAAATATGGATCAGTAGAATATCTACAAAAAATCTAACACTTCTTTCTATTCCCTCATTATTTAATTTAGTAGCATACATTATCAGGTGACAGAGATTTGGAATCTATGAAGTCTCTCGCTTTTTGCAGGGCTCTGGCTGAACCAGTTAGACTATTTCCAGAAATAATAGTTTCATACTACTCTTCAGTGAAGTGTTGCAAAAATGCCTTCCTTAGACTTCAGAACACTATGTAAACTGGTGTCTACTAGTATATTTGAAGCCCCATTTGCATGACAATTTAAAAGCCAAGCTATTGGCCTTAGTATAGAATTGAAAGCAGAAATAGTTTCTCCAACTTTTGTTCTTCCATAGTAATAAGGCTTTTACCTGTAGTCACAAAAATTGATAATTTGCTAAATCATTTCTCTTGATCTTATTTGCACTCATTTCAACATTTCAAAATCTGCTTTGAGCTATGAAAGCTCTGGTGTGTATGAATCTCATGAGGACCTAATCACCACCCAGCACTGAGGAAAGATTAATTACCAGTTCCAGCCTTTCTTATCCTTGGTAAATATCTTCTACTTTCATGATAATTTTCTTAACAGAGCCCAAGTTGGTTATCAGAAACCCTTAGGGGAATCACTTATTATTCAGTCACTGAGGTTTTATGGCTTTTTTCCCTTTAAATGCCAAAATATTTTAGAAAACTTTTAGGCAACTAATCTGCAAAATTAATTGAAAACTATCTTTCTTGCTTTGACAGAATTAATTTCAAACAGCAGTCTTGCAATGGTTATTTTCTTTCTGTTCTCCAGCAATCGTGAGGAGAGCACAGCACACATGCTGAGGACGCCCATGGTGCTTTCCTGCCCTTGCCACTGGCCCCCAAAGACAAAATCATTAAGAGCAGCAGGAGAATAGACAGGGATCCTGCCCTCTTCATTGTAAGTAATAAAACCACTGCTTGCATTCTTCAGTTCCTTTTTTTATAAAGAACTGTTAGGATGAATCCAGGTGGCCTCAGGTATCTTCTGCTCACCAGTAAAGTACAAAATGCCTGACCTTCACTGTCACCATAACCTCACTGTGTGGCCTGTACTGCTCCCTATTATCCACTCTTCACCTCCTAGCATCTTTTAGCCTGATTTGTAATCTACAAACTCACCTTTGTCCTCTGCTACTTTGGAAAAAAATCTGGACACTTTCTTTGCCTTCAAGGAATCTGGCTGTCTCCTATCGCAGATTTTCCACTGCCTTTCTGCTAAAGCAGTGGCTGCTGGCTCCTCCTCAGTCATGAAACTCAAGAGTAGGGGAATTTTTTCTTCTACCAAAATTCTCTTCCAAGTGGCTTCTTCTCTTCACTTCAACAACTTTACTCATTTTGGAAGTCAGGACACTTAACCTAGTTGCCTATGGATTCTTCTCTACTGTCAGCGGCTTGACCTCCTTGCTCATGATTTTGCTCCTGGCTCATTCATACTCCCTACACATATCCTTATATTCCAGCCCAGTGACATGAACTTCCATGTGCATGACCCATCTGTCTTAGTCATTTTCTAATCACTGATACACAATACATGAAATCAGCAATTTAAAGGAGAGATTTATTTTGGCTCACAGTTTCAAAAGCTTTAGCCTGTGGTTGACAGGCACAAAGGGAGACACAACAGGATGAAAAGAGATGACACAGAGGAAAGTTGTTCATCTCATGGGGAACAGAGATCCAAAGGGAGAAGAGGAACCAGAGACAAAAATGCCCCCGGTGACCCACCTCCAATCAGGCCCTAGCATCTAACCTTACATTCAGCCCCTGCGAGTTCAGTACAGAGGAATCCAGTGATGAATATGGTTTCCCCATAGTCCAATCGTCTTCCACACACATGAGGATTTGGGGTACGTTGTTACCTCACGGTAATCTGTCATTGTTCTATGTTCATATTCATAGTGAAGTTACCACATTTCTATTCAAGTAAACATCATCACTCTCAGATTCTCCAGTGTGTCACCAGTCATTTTGTAACCCTTGCTAGAGTGGCACCGTTTCCTCTGCCTTCTTGCCTCATGAGATCTTCATTCTGTAGACTCCATCATTTTGTCAGCATCCACTAAATCGCTCATCTTTGCTTTCTCCTTACTCTTAGATTAGAAAGATAATTATTATACTTATTCCCAAGGGTTTTCTGCTCTCTTTCTTCTTTTTTTCCCATCATACCCACATAGGAAAACCTCAGTTCTGACTGAGTAAAACTCTTCACTCTCTCCCACATATGAGAGACTATGAATACTATGTTAGTGAAAATCACACACAGCAGTGATTAGCTTCATTTTGCATTCTTAAAGATAAACTTCAATCTTAGCAGCCAGATCCAGTGTTTTTCTCATATTGAATTCATTTCTAATACTCAGATAATTATTTTATAGCATATGTTTATCTTCACACCAAGAAGGATAAGCGTGAGTCATTTGTAAGAAAATGAATGTACCCTGAGACCATAATAGTAAATGAAATATATCAGACACTATGTTTAAATATTGCATGATTTTTCTTATATGAGAAACTCAAAATATAAAGAGCAAAATAAAAGATAGATAATAGGGGTTGGGGAGATAGATATTTTACAGCTGGGAAGAGGATCAAGAGAGGAAGCAGGGATGGAATGAAAAAAGGATTAAATCATACTTTATACATATACCAGTTCCCCCACAAGAAATAAAATTATGAACTGCAAGCACGTACTAATAAAAAATAAAAATTGAAAAAAGTGGTTGATTTGGAGGAGTCATGGGTGTAGTAGTGTGCATTCTCAAACTTATCTATCTCATTTCAAAAATATTTAATATATATGCTAATTTGTTTCATTTATCCTACTAGCTTCTCTTTGTTCAGGGAAGAGATACTTTTGTGTTTTTACTTGTTTCTTTATTCTTTGTAAAAGACAGTCTTTTTGCCTATGCATTGTACACTGGCCATTCTTTTAATATTGTGATACATAGTGTATTAACTGTTGTTATTCTCTAATTATATTTCATAACATTTTGTTTTATATTTTTACAGAAAGCAGAAGAGTGCTTTTAACTTTTTTATTAACATATACTTGTATTACATCATGCTAAATATGAAAATTAAAAGAATACTTATCAACTCAGAGATGCTTTAAATATAAAAATCATTAGCTGACACATTGAACATTTAACTGTCATCTATGGCATGACAAACCACTTTATGTGTATTGTGTCATCTAATTAAATATGATCTTATTATAGAAAAAAGAAATGGGAGAAGTGATCAAATACATAATTAACTTTCTACTGTCAAATCTACCTGCAGTTAATATGCTGCTACTTTGATCTCCCTTCTGGGACTGCAAAGAATTTACAAGTATATCCACCAAATGAGGGCTAGGATCTTATTCTCTTTCATCTTCTAAAGGTGTGTGCTTGTTTTGTTATCTTGCCCTTCTCAGTATCTTGCCCTCTACCAGATCAGTTCTGTGACTGTGTTACACATTCTCTGGCATCAGGGGCAGAATGCTATTCTACACAGAGCAACTTAACTGAAGAAAAATCAATATAAAATGGTGAAAACAGCAGCAATTTAGAAAGCATGCTAATGACTGAGAAATTAAAAATCAAACTACTTTAAAACATCAAAGCTAGATCCTTCCTCTCTCTCTAAGCTGAGATCAAGAAAATTTTAAAAATATTTCTACAGGTGATTCACCCCATACACTCTTGAATTTTGACTTTTCCAATTATACCCCATAAAAAAAAATAATGACTTTCGAGCTCCACATTTTTGTACCCCTATTGTGCCATTTCTATGGTGCTTTTAACAGGAAAAAAATTCTCAAATAAATGCTATTCATTAGTTATTTCCCCTTTCTCTGTTCCCATTCAGTTCTCAAACCTTGGCAATATGGGCTCTAAATTCCACTGTAGCTTCTGATCTTGTTTTAATACTTCAGCAGTCTACTTTTGTTTCAATGTTATTATTATGTTTAATTTTTCTCTGACCTTATTGGCTTTGGCTTTTTTTCTCTATCCAGACTCTATTTTTGAAGTGCCTTAAGTTTTCAATTTCATGATTCATGTTTTCTGTATTTGTCCTTTCTCCATGAGTGACCTCATCCGTGCTATAATTACAGTGGAAACAGTGATAATGTTAATGAGAGCTAACATTTCGAATATTTACTGTCATTGTTTATCACTCTCTTTTAAAGAAGAGGAAACTAAAGTCTGAAGAAGTTAAGTGACTTCAACAAGTAAGACACAGCCAAAACGAAAGCTGAAGCATTCTGTCTGCAGAGCCCAAGTTCAAAGTCCAACACCAAGTTACCATCCTCCTCTTAAATCTTCCAGCTCTGCATTCCCGGCCTTCACACTTCACTCAGTTGCATGCTCTTGTGTGCCACCGCATGCTCAGAAGCTGGCATCTTCACTTGAATGTTGCTTTAATCTGCTTTTTGTTACTATAACTGAACACCACAGACAGGATTTGCGAAGAATAAAAATTCCTTCAAACTACAGTAAGACTGGGGTGTTTTAAGAGAATGATGTAGGCTTCCAGTAATGACTCTTACTGGTGGGGCCTCTGCAAAGTCTCAGGGTGGTACAAGACCTCCAACAGCAAGACAGCGATTCCTAACTCAGGTCTCTCCATTCCTTATAAAAGCAGGATTCCATTTGAATTGGGTTATATTTTATGGCCTCTTTAATTACCTTAATTATCTCCCAAAGGACTGTGTATACTTCCCTTAAGCTTAATTAACTCCTAAATCTCCAAAATGTCAGTCTGATTAAACTTCACATACTGCAAATATGTAAAAAAAAATAAAATAAAGTAGAATAAACATTTCTACCTTCCTCAGAGCTTCCAACAGGAATGAAATTTGAAGATGGATTTTAGTGGGAACATTCAAACCATAGCAACATCGAACTGGAAAATCACAATATGCCTGAAATGATAGTTTTTGGTTCTTTGGGCATAACCCAGATTTTGTTCTCCTTTCTTTTGCATTTTTGGTGATCTCACATCCATTTTCTCCAAAGGCCCAAAGCCCTAAAAGTATTGTGACTTTTTTCCTATTCCCTAATGTCCCATCCTTTCTTTCCCAATCCAGTCTCAAAAGAGATCTGTTCTACTTCAAGTGCATTTCTTTCCACCATTCATTCCCATCTGGAATACCAAAAACCAGCAAACAAACAAACAAACAAATAGATAAAAACAATGCTACTGAATCTTACTCTCCTGTATTTCTCTTGTGATCTCCAAAAACTAGTCAGAGAAGTGATAAATATGTAAACACATACAACTCTTTTTTTCTTTAAAATATTAATTAGTTTCCTATTTCTCTTCTAATAACAGTTAAACTCCTAAACTACGATCTGAATAGGAAGCTCCCTCTCTGTTAGACTTCTCTTTTCTCTCCAAACTGAGATCAAGTTCCTCTACCTCAATTACTGGGTTCCAAGCCTACTGATGACTTTTGTGTTCAGGAATAATGCCAAATCACATTTACTTAACATACTACACTCAGTCATTCTCTCTCATTTTGTACTGCCTGACTTAATTTTAAAACTACTAAGTTTCTGCATAAATATCACCACAAAGAAGCTTTCCTGATGCCTCAAAGGAAAAGACCTTCTTCCTACCCATCACACTCTCGTACCTCACCACATTCACTTTTTCATAGCACATGACGTGATTTGCTTTTACATTTTTCTGTTCTAACTTATTACAGGTCTTGCATATGATAGATCTATTCTAGGTGAATATAAACTCCATGAAGTAAAGTACTACTGGTCAGAACCACAAGATCTAAAGTATACCTCGACTGACAATTCATGCTTAGTGTTCCTTAAAAAAAATCAACTAGAAATTTGTCAAATTGATAAATAATAAATAATTACTAACTGCTATGTTTTTCTTGGGCTACTCCCATATATATAGTTAAATACATAAATATATATTATATGTAGTTGATTACTTATTCTATATTTTTAATTGCTTTTCTTCTATTCTAGTTAACTGCAAAACTGTTCAGAAATGCTTTTCCAGCTGTTTTGCAAGGGTCTCTTAAAGCAAGGCTTTAATTTTATTCACCTCTACGACTTATGTTGCATATAAAAACATATGGCATGAACTTTGGATTAGAATACGAGAGGTTTTGGATCACTTAGTTCTCCTTCTGGTTAAAAGTTTAAAAAAAAAAGAAAAAGAAAAAGAAAAAGATCAAATTAGCTCATGGGAAAGGGAATTCATTGTCTCAAATAACTGAAAAGCACAAGTTTTTCTGTTTGTATGAAGTTTCTCCTGTTGGCATCATTCTCAGAAAAGACACCCAGAGGAGGTGGCTACAGCTGTTCCACGCCTTACATCTTTTCAGGTTAAAATCCAGAGAGAAAGAGGAATATTCTTCATTCTAGCAATCCTTCAAAATATTTCCCTTTGTGTCATTTGCTCTAAAGAAACTGAATAAATGCACCCAAAACTTGAAAATCAATGAGTCTGGAGATTTTAATGTCATAATTGACTGATTTCTCAGTTTACAACACCAACTACTTCAATAAATTGCATAAATTACCAGTTTATCTCCTCAACAAGAATGTAATCTCCATTAAAACATGGTTTGCATGAGTCTTTAATTGTAGTACTGCTAACATGATACAGAATAGTTGTTCATCAAATAAATATAGTAAAATAAATTACTGAACTGACTTAGACTTTATGCCAAATGGTTTTGTCAACCTTTAACCAACTGAAAAATGGATGGAGAGTGATTCTCAAGAAAAGAAAAAGAAGGGTGAAGAAATGCTGAGTAGCAAAAGTTTTTTAACTTGAGCACAGAAGCTTTCTTTAAACTATTCTGGCTGAGATATAGTCTTCTTGGCTAAATTTCTGATTTTTATCAGTCTTCCAAATGAGTTGTATCCAAAAGTCCAATAATATTTTTGATAAATGAGATAATATGATATATTAATAAAGTTCTTTTTCTTGTTTAGCATACAGCACATTGTTTTCACATTGCTGAATTTAATTAAAATAATGATTATAGTCACCATCAATGTTTATGTTATCATTGTAATTTGGATTCAAATTGTTCCTCTATATTTGCTTTTTGTCGTGCTGCATTTTTTTAAAAAGTTACTTTTGGCATAAATTTTATATAATCATCATAAAAAATACAAAGATTATAACTCCTTGGGAAAGTAAAAGTAATCTCTACCCAAATGCTTACTGCCCACAATTACTATGTCTGCATAACCACAGAAAAAAGAAATATAATTACCAGAATGAACTTATAAAATATTATTTATTTTTTCTTAAATTATTTAACTTTACTCATTTCAATATGAGAAAAATTTGCTTCAAAGGAATTTGTGAAACACATAGACATTTCATACTAGTAATATTAGTACAAAATTAACTATTTGAAGAAAAATGTTAAAAAAGTTAGAACGAAATATTTTTTGCATATGGAAACTTCAGATATACTCACACTTATTCTTTATTCTGCTTTCCAGTGTTTGTTGTATTTTAAGCTAATAGAGTCAGTAAGTCCTTTTCTTGCTTGTTATGTGAAGACATTTTGTTTGCGCTAGCATACTTGAGGGCTTCTTTTGTCTCCTGTGTGTCCACTATTAAATATATTTAATCTCAACAACTTTATAAAATGCTTCCTATTAATGAATTCTCCCAAGATTATTCTACTGAAATTTTTCAGAAGGGAAATTATGAAAACTTAGATCCTGACAATTTTTTGTCCTCTTGTATGAAACTGTGTGACAGATACATTATTTGACTCCAGATACGTTCACAATGATATTTAATACCAATGATTTATTTGTTTCTCTACATCAGCCTCATTTTTCCAAAAGATTTCATTTATTTATTTTTTAAAATTTCATTTTCAGATTTTTCTTCTTCAATCTTTTGTGCGATGTTTCTTGAGTCCTTGTATGTTTGAAAATATCTACAAACTTTTTATTCTAGGACAAAATTTGTAAAACTTTCTTGGATCAAATGCTTAGAACGTTAAGAATTACTTCATTGTCTTTTGGAACTAAAGGTTGCAATGGAAAGGACTGAAGCCAAGCTAATTATCTTCCACTGTTTAGGTCACTTGCTTTTTCTCTCCAGAGTCTCATCAGGTGTTTTCTAGACCTTTCACCTTGGAACCATTGGCAAATGATTACTTTATGTTCCTGTGCTAATTTTCCCTGAAAGAATAGGCATAGTTTTATTTGCATCTCTTTCTTTATTTTTAGTTTGAATTTCAGTACCAATATCTTTTTTAAAAATTTTGTTTAAATTGTTGTAATCTTTATTTTCTGAAATATTAAGTACATTATTTTTAAACTTTTTTGCTCTTTTTTATCCTTTTGTACTCCAGTAGGTTTTATTCTTTTCTGCATGTTTTCTTGATCCTTCCATTCTTTTATTCTTCAATTAACTTCAGTAAATCTTTTGAAATATACCCAAGGAAAAGTAACAAAGGCTTACAGAGGCTCCAACAGTGTCCGATTTGAGTTGGAAAAAGTAAAATCAGTTAACTGAAGTCTCCCTCCAACCTTCCTAGGTGACACAAGAGTAGGGGAAAAAAGGATCAGGGAATCCTGCAAGTTGTAACTCAGAAACTCTGGGACTACTGAAACCTGAGATTTAGTTGTGAGCTTCCATTGAATGCTTATCCTTAACACTTCACAATCACATCAACAGGACTTCAGTAGGAAAACAATAATTACAACTGAGAGTTTCAAGACATAAAATTCTCTGTTTAATAAGGTGTTTTTAGAAAACCCAAACACAATGGAAGAAAAATCTCCAAGGTGGGAAACAAGCTTCCGGCATCTATAGTGACAAAAAACATTAAAAATACCCCAAGATCCCACCAGTTTAACATTGAAAGCCTGGTGACTTTAGTGCTTGTTACTTGATACATCTTGCCAAATTTTCAACATACAAAAACAAGAAGAAAAATTGCACACTATCATAAGAAGCAAGAAAAAGTGACTTTTTTTTTTTTTTGGTACCAGGAATCTAACTCATCAACTTGTGCCTGCTAAGCAGGTGCTTGTGCCACTAAGCTAAATCCCCAGCAAGAAAAAGTGATTTAAAGAGACAAAATAAGCATCACAATGAGAGTCAAGTGCAGCACAGATTTGGGGATTATCAGACAGAAAATAAAAAAAAATTTGATTTATTCATTAAGAACTCTAATGCAAAATTAACCAAAAGAACAAGTTGATCATAAGAAGTAATTATAAAAATCAAATACTCTGTAATAGAGATAAAAATTCTTTTCATGCTCTTGTCAGTAGACTAAACTTAGGCATGAAAAGGAACCAGTAATCTTAAAAAATAAATACGAATGGAATATCAAAGAACTCTGGGACAATTACAAAAGGTGTTATGTACAACTAATAGAAATACTGAAGTTATAAGAAAGGTAAGAACAGAAGAAATATTTGAAGTAACAAAAATAGAAATTTTCGATATAGATAGACACCAAATTACAAGTCCACAAAACTCTGAAGACTAAGTAGGAAAAACACCAAAACTATGCCTAGGTATATCACGTAAAAATTGCTCTAAAGCAATGACCAAGAGTTCTTTGAAAAATCTAAAAGAATTCAGCAAAGTAGTGAGTCCTTATATTTACTTATTTTACATTTTATGTTTTTTTCTCTCCTTTTTTTTTCCCCTCCAAGGGGAATTGAATCCAGTACCTCAATCATGCTAGACAAGCACTTAACACTGACCTGTCTCTCCAGACAAGGACCTTTATCTTTAGAGGAGTAAATGTGAGAATTACACTGAGCTTGTAATTAGAAACCATGCAATCAAGAAGAAATAAAGTGAAATACTGAAAGTGTTGAGTGGTCTGCCACCAAATCCTACAATTATGTATGCAACAAAAGTATTTTTCATAAATAAAGGAGCAACAAACACCTTTCACATGAGTGTAAATTGATGGAATTTGTTACTCTTGGTTCTTTATTCACATGAAATGCTGTAAGTTATTTAGGGAGAAAGAGAATACGTGCTGTTGTACTTGTGGCGTGCATACTGCTGCATGCTCACCAAGTCCTCCCTATCTGTAGGCAGCAAGTGAGGTCACCCCAGGAGCCTGCACCTGACATTCAGGTTTAATCACAGTGTCGGCACTTGATGATAAAAATTGAGTTTTGGATTACAGTTTGGGCACTGGGTCTCTAAAAGGTTCACCACCACTGATCTAGGTCAGAAACTTGGATCTATTTGAGGAAAGAGCCCAAAAGAAATACTTAATAAAAGTAAAATCATTTATTTCCCTTATTTTTAATTTATCTCAGTGATTATAGTTTGTTCAAAGTAATACTAACGACAATATATTGGGTGATTATAGTACATAGATAAGGATAAGCAAAATGGAATGAATGACAACAATACTGTAAGGGTTGAGGGAGATGAATTAGTAATACTATTTATAGAAACTTTATTCATAAGTGCTCCACATTAGAGGCAACTGAAATATCCTTCAGTTGGTAAATGGATGAGAAGTTTTATTACTATTGATGTATTCAGAAATCTTTAAAAAGTCTGAGTTAGCAAGTCAAAAAGACTTAGAGAAAAAGCGAAAGCAGTGCTAGATACAAGAAGCCAAATATAAAGTTTGCATATGGTACAAGTTCAAATATATCATATTCTAAAAAGGTAACACAATCAAGTCAGTAAAAATATCAATGGTTAGCAGAGTTTTGAAAGAGTTGAGTAGGTGTGAGTAAAAGCACAGAATTTTTAGGACAAAGAAACCTCTTTGTATGATTCTCTAATGGTAAGTACACAACTGTATGCATTTGTCAAAACTCATAGAACTGCACAAAGAATAGTGAACTTGAGTATAAACTCTCAATTTTGGTTAATAATAAAAGTATTTCTAGTGGTTCATTAATTATAACAAACGTGTCATACTAATGCAATATATCAACAATAGGTAATGTGTGCATACAGGAGGGAATAGGGTGTCCTGGATATCTCTGTACCACCTTAATCTTTTCATAAATCTAAAACTGTTGTGAAGACTCTTCAGTATTGTTATTTTCTATCACTAGATTAATAGATTCATTTACTCACATATTTGACTTACTTTTTAAAAATTTTCCTATTATGTCACATTGTACTCCAAGCACAAACTCTTATGATATTTTCATAATATAAGGAGAACCTAGACTAAATATAGAAAAAGCACAGGATTAAGAATATACCATGTCTGAAAATGAAGTGATTATTCTTAAGCATACTGTTACTACCACGGTTCACTACATCTAGTTATGGATGAGTCCCTACAGTAATCTGTAAGGGTAACTGCACACTGTGTAAGTTACATGGAGACTCTAATTTTTTACTACATTAGCAAATAATTTTTTGCTAAAGAAAACTTTTGAAATCAAAAGAGGCTTTTACTATAGCAGGCAAATGTATTACGAAGTCCATTTATGGTGTTTTCATTACAGAGTATCCTCTGATTTCTAACTTTTACTGGCTGCACATAAATGTCCACAGTTTTAACACTTCTAAATTTTCTAAATCTGAACTTTATTGGCTCTATTACAATTAATATCTAGTCTTTTCTTGGCTGAAGTTTTTTAGTTGTCTGCCTCAGTTAAATCACATGTTCTGAATTAAATAAGTCCATTCATGCCCTTATTTACAAAGCTGTGTGTGTTTCACCTTAGCTTTCTCAGGTGCTGTAGGCGAATGAGTTTTGGCTTTACATTTCATTTGGATCCACAAACATCGCCCAAATCTTTTTGTGCCTCAACTATTGGTTTCACTATACTATGTATACCACACAGTAGCTTCTGTACAATTTTTACATGTTACACTTCAGTTTTTTCTCTCCTTAATTTGCCTTTATTCACTAGAGGAATTTTCCAAGTTTCATTTTAAAAAATACTTTTGACATCAATGTTAAAGAGATGAATATACAAGAAAAATAAGCATACCTTAGGAATATAATTAAAAGAGGGCTATTAACAGGTTAATTAGCATTTAATAAAATATTTGGCAAGCAGATACTTGGAACCTTGATTAAAATAGACACTAAACCTAAAGACTAAATTTTTAAATCTTTTTTCTTATAATATTTTAAATAAGAAAGTGCTTCTGTTTTGTATGGAAATGTTTAGACGATTTGTTTGTAACAACCAAGGGACTTTTCCATGTAAAATTACATGAACAGAATTTTATGTTTCTATAAATAGATGAGCCTCTTCTGAGCTTTCTTAAATTTTCCACAGTGCATCATTTTGCACTGTTATTCTTTTCAAAATTTTCTCTATTGACATCTTTGTTTATTTCCAACAAGCAATGACTCTTTCTCATGCCTAGCACGTGGGATCCTTAATGTGATTATAAACATGTTTGGCCTCCTGTGTTGGTCACCTTATTTGTCTGGCACACACCTAACTTTCCATATGCATTCAGTAACACTAGCTTTTCACTTCTTCTGACACAGCAAGCTCTTTCTCCATGTGTGTTGTCTGTTCAATATGTGCCTTTCTTCTTTATCAAGAAATACCAACACTAATGATTTATGTCTCAGGGTTTCAAAGCTTTCCCAAGATAAAATATATTCATAGCTATTATCTTCTATATTATACACCTTCACTCTTCTGCACATTTTAGTGAATATTTTACATTTTTTATTACTTAATATAATTTCACAAAACTGGAATTCTGTAGAGGCAAAAATCATGTTTTATTTTCTCCACTCTTTTTTATACCCAGTGTTTAGGTGTATTTCCAGGACAAAAATGCAAACCTGTCAGCATTTGTTGAATGAAAAATTTATGTCTAAAAGTTTATATTGTACAGAGTAGAATTAATACAGAAATACAAGAGACACAAGTAAAATGAAGACAGACTGCTAGAATCACTATTTCTTCGTATGATCCAGGTGTCTATGTATAGAAATAGCATATGGTACTGGTGGTTCTTCAGTATTTCTCATGTCAGACCCTGGTCTAGTACCATTTCCTGAACACTTGGTGGTAAGAAACATGATTCTAGCCACTCAGTAGGTGAACACCTTAAGTTTTCCTGTATTTTCTCCTATTCACAATTTCTAATGACCCATTCTTCATTCATATATATATATGTATATATATATGTGTGTGTGTGTGTGTGTGTGTATATATGTATATATTTACTGCTGCTATGCCAGGTCCTGGAAATTATTAAGGAATTAAAATATTTCTTAACAAACATGGTAAACTTCAGAAGTGGAGACACTGACAAAAGGGAGCAGGAAAAATATGATACCATTTCTTCACTCTGTAGATGTGCATTTGTGTCTCATTCTGTGTAAAAGACACTTACACACATGCTCACACAAATATGCACACAGAAGCCTTGGGGGAAATACATTCCAATATTAATAATGTTTATGTGCATGTGTCACAATTACCATTGTCTTTGTTTCTATAAAATTTTCATTTTTCTAAAATTTTTTAAAGTGCTATATGCCATTGACTCCTGCTAGATATGAGTATATTCTCTATTGAATTATGCCCCCTGAAAAAGCCAAAATTCTTTAAATCAGTTCTTATCATACCTTATTATATTATTTATGCCAACATTAAAGTAAAACTGACAAATATTAATTATTCTGTCAGTATTATGTGTCACTATTTCAATAGCAAATGGAATATTTTACACTTCTATTTGAATTATTTTTAAATGTGTTTTTCCATTACTATGAAGTATCGCCAAATGTAATAAAATGTAGCATACCTAGTCAGTTTCAAGTACACAACAATTTTATAAGTATTTCCTATATAATATTGGAGATATTTCATTCTAAAAATGAACCATAAGTTATATGAAATTCAAAGTAACAGAACATCTTGTAGTTTACTGTCAATTCTGTTTAGCTCAGAACTTGAACAGAAAGAAGTCTGAATCGCATTGCCCTTCAGTGAACCAAGACTACTCATAAAATCTTTAGAGCAACAGGAAATTTAAGGTCTATCTAGGAAATATATAATATTTTTAAATCCCCCAGAATGTATTCAAATGGGGTTTCATTGACAAGTGAAACTAATCAAGGAGAGCTTGGGAGCTCAAGTGTAGAGCTTGGGAGATGTCAGTCATCCAGGGAAGATTTATGAATCCTTTGAAAAGTAAGGTGGTATCTTTGAAATGCCCTGAAGTCTTAAAAGTCTGTGTATTATCAAAGCATAGAAGACCTTATGATTTCTGAAAGTTGTGCCTGAAGAATTTTCTTTGTCTCATGATCATCTGCAATAGTCAGTAAGTAATACAAGAAGCTATTTTAGCTTCTGTTTTATTTGAATCTATTTAAGTCAGTTTATGGCAAACACCCTGCCTTAAGAATTATCTATATATAATATAACTCAAAATAGGTGTGAATGACCCCTATATCAGCCAGAGATTTCCAAAGAAACAGAAGCAGTGAAATGTATGTATGTGCATACATAGCCTGTAGAGATTTATCTTACATAATGAGCAAAAATTGAACTCTGGACAACTTGATTTCAAATCACAGGTACTTCACTTTGTGTTAGGAATGAAATGTTTTGAAATTTATAAATGAATATTGAATTTTATGTATGAATTTGGCTGGATGCTGGTATACAGCAGTTTGGTTAAACATTAGTTAAATACTGGACTAACATTGATACCTATGCTTTCATATCAGGTGTTCCTGCCAGGGATATAGCTCAGCAGCATAAGTGCCTGCCTGGCTAATGCAAGGTCCCGAGTTCAATTCCTGGTACAAAAAAAATAAATAAATAAAAAATAAAAAAAATAAAAAAATAAAGAGAAATCAGGTGGCCCTGAGTTTAATATTTACTCATATGTAACCTTGAAAAATTCCACCTGTCTTTATCTCTAATTATATTCCTATAAATTACAAAACGATACCCTAACAATGTTAACAAGAGCATTCAGTATATAAATATTTACAGCCTGTATCTTGTGCTACACAGGCAAAATTTAGTGAAAAATAAATTGTTTTTACCTTGATAGTTACTGTCATTATTCTCTAACTCACAATGACATGTTAGAATTAATCTTCCTCTCTGAGTTATCTACTTCTATGACCAAAAGTTCTAACATTTAACCTTGACTATTATTTTTCTTTCTGGTAGATTTTTCTAAGGAAACCCCACACAAAGACCATCAAGAATTAAGAAAATAAGTGCAATTTTATTAACTTCTCTATTTACTGATACATTTACTAAAACTTTGGGATAGTTACACTCATTGTCCTGAAATGTGATCATTCAGATACCTAATTTATCATTTGGAGGGACAGGAAGGAAATTTGGAATACAGAAGAAGCTTCTAATGCACGCCTTTTACAGGTCTGTCTGGGACCATTTTCCATTAGGAGGGGGAAAATACTTATGAATGAAGAAGAAGCAGTGTTGGAGGATTAGAAACACACTCAACATTCAACTAATTTCCACCTACCATTCTCAAGCCTGAAACCGCCTTTAGAAATAAAGTAAACCTGACTGAAACAAATAAGCACAGAGAACATTTGCTTTCTTCCACCATCATATCATCTGCTAGGCGAAGCATTGTGGCAATGACTTGACACATTCTCCTGACAGTCTCCTGGTGAAAAACAGCAGGTAAAGGGCTCTCAAGGACTATTGGAGAGAAAAGCCAGGGGGAAAGACTGGGAAAATAGAAGACCAGGGTCTTCTAGTGATATGGGTAATATATAATCTGAGTAATATAGAAAAATTATTTTTATTTAATAGTCCCAAGCTGATTGGCTTAGTAATATTTTGCTTAAATGCATAACTAAATGTAGGATTTTCTAAACTTTCCTGATTCCCCAACAACTTTATTGATTTTGTCATGTCAATTTAATCTCATTCAATTACTTAATACTTTTACTAAATTAAATGTAACTGAATTATTTTAAAAATTTGCTATATATATCTAATGATTTCTGTGAAATCATGGGTGATGGTGGTGGTGTGTGTGTGCTTGCATATGTTTGCCACATTAAAATAAATTTTACATCTTCCTGAAACTGTACCTCTTTCAACCAAATTTAAGTTTATCATATTTGGGGAAAATTTAGTATTAAATAGGTGAAAATGTGGGGTTTAAGCAGATTTTTTCTGAAGTAGTATTGTCTCAATAAATGTCCATCAATTACTATGTCAGGAGTTGTTCTACCAATGCGGAAGTATTTGAAGTCAAAGTCAAAACTCTGAATGCATTTTCAGGCTTAGGTAACAGACAAAAAATGAATTCTAGTCATATATACTACAAAGAAAATAAAAATAGTGTTATGGTTTATACATTGTGTCAACTTGAGAAGTCTAGAAGCTTAATTAAGTAAGGCAGCAGCTCTACATCCTGGTGTGTAGAGCACAAGCAGTTACCTGGTCATTGTGTCAATTTGAGAAGGTCAGAAGTTTAGCTGAAAGACTGAGCAGGGAGCCAGAAGTTTAGCTGAGGGAGTCAGCAGGGAGTCTTACTTTGTAAACATCCTCATCCTGTGCAAAGGAAGGCAAGCAGATTTGTGAATGCTATACCCACCCTGGGGTGGGGTGTCCTGTGTACAACATAAGGGAGGAGAAGAGGCTTGCTCTTGCCTCCCTTTTACTCTGGTCCCTTTTGCCCTGACTGCTTTCGCTTAGTTGCCACCTTGAAGTGTTGCTGGTGCCATGCCACCCTGCCTTGGAGCCAGCTGATTATGGACTGAAACCTCCAAAAACTGTAAGCTAAATAAGCCTTTCCTTCCCTAATTTTGGGTATCAGGTATTTTGTCTCCACAACAAGTGAAAAGCAACCAAGACAGAATTTGGTACCAGACGAGTGGGATCCATTGCTGTGACTAACCTGACCATGTGGTTCAAGAGCCTTTGGAAATGGCTTGTGGGAAGAGTTTAGAAAGGTTCACAGATGTTGCCTGAAAGAGTATCCCTGGAACAGTTTAGGCTGTTCTGTATGGGAGATTCTGGTCAGAGCTCAGGAGACCAGAAGGCATATAGAAAGCCTGCCAGTAAAGACCAGGCTCAGGAGGTTTCTGCTGGGAAGAAGGACTGCATTGGTTGATGGACTCCATATGATGTGTGCTATGGCTTAGCAGAAAGTTTGTCTGCATTCTGCCTGTGCCCAGAGACTTGGCCTGAGACAGATTAAGGGCAAAGGATGATTAGTCTTAAAAAAGAAATTTCAAGGCAGCAAAATGTTGAAACAGTGGCATGGCTATTGTTGGGGGCTTTTAGCTACATTTATGTTGGAAATCAAGAGCAAAGAGCCCAGCAGAATGATTAAAACGTGAGTTTGGCCAGAAAGGAAGCTCCAGTAAAGCTGTGGACTGTAAACAGAGGGCTAAGATCTCCACTGCTGAGAAGGAACAGAATAAAAAAGATGGCCTGGGGGCATTCCAGGAAGAGGCAACTGGTTCCCATGCTTTGCAGCCTCGAAACTGCAAAAGTGAAAGACTTTGGAGGAGAAAGCCTCAGAGCATCATGTTCCAGAATGTTGGTGGAGGCCACACCAGGCTCCAAAATGCAGACAACATAGAGAATCTGTTCCTCAGAATCAGGTTCAGAGTGCCCAGTGATCCGGGTACTTAATCCCTATAGCCAAGAGAGAGGAGAGCCTGGCTACTGCTCCAAATGGCAGCAGACCTTGGCATCATCCACATCATGCAAGGGTTCTGAGATTAAAAAGGCTTCCACCTCGATTTCAGAAGGCCTGGGAGGCTAGGCAGTGTGCACCTAAAAGGGCAAAATGTGAAGCTGTGAGTGTGAAGCCAAAAGTACAGTGGAGAACTCAGAAGTTTGGAAAAGCCAGGAACATGGATCATCTAAGGAAACCTGCAATGAGGGAGCAAAGTCAGCCCAAGGGAGAAGCTGTGGGATTGGTAACCACCAGAAGTGCCATGGGGGTGGAACCACACAAGCCTTTTGGAGTTTGCAACCAGATTGTTTCAGATGCTGAGCATAGAACTCCAGGACTTAATGTTTGCCCTGCTGGATTTTGGTCTTGCTTTGGTTCTAGTGCTTTGTATTCCCATTTGTAACTTTTGGAATGGTAACGTTTATCTTGTGCCTTTATATGTTGGAAGGGTTTAACCTGGTTTTCATTTGTACAGGGGGTTATAGTTAAGAGTTTGCTATAGATCTTGGAGGAGATTTGGGACTTGGACTTTTCAGCAATGCTGAAACTGTTAGGACTTTGGCAACTCTTGCAGATGGACTAAATGCCTTTTGCATAAAGGGATGTGCATGAGTCTTTGGGGGTCCAAGGGGAAAATGTTGTTTTGAATGTAATATAATAGACTTAATGCTGGTTCTTAAGGATTGTTAAGTTGCAAAATGTTAAGAATAAGCATGCCTTTGTATCTGGGGACTGATTTAAAGAAATGTGTCTGGTTGCCAAGTTGACAAGGGGTGGATTGTTATGGTTTATACATTGTTACAACTTGAGAAGTCTAGAAGCTTAATTAAGTAAGGCAGCAGCTCTACATCCTGGTGTGTAGAGCACAAGCAGTTACCTGGTCATTGTGTTAATTTGAGAAGGTCAGAAGTTTAGCTGAGAGATTCAGCAGGGAGCCAGATGTCTTACTTTGTAAATATCCACATTCTGTGCAAAGGAAGGCAAGGAGATTTGTGAATGCTACACCCACTCTGGGGGGGGGGGTCCTGTGTACAATATAAGGGAGGAGAAGAGGCTTGCTCTTGCCCCCCTTTTACTCTGACCCCTTTTACTGTGACTGCTTTTGCTTGGCTGCCGCCTTGAAGTGTTGCCTCAGTGCCAGCTGATTTTGGAATGAAACCTCCAAAATCTGTAAACTAAATAAACCTTTCCTTTCCTAATTTTGGGCATCAGGTATTTTGTCTCGGCAACAAGTGAAAAGTAGCCAAGACAACTAGTAAAGAGGAAATTTACTGGGTGTGTGAAATCATAATTTTTATGACTATGTAAATAATTCTCCCCCTCTTTCTCCTGATCTCTTCTAGAGGCAACAAGGATGACATGAAACATGAAGCCCATTCTATATAAATAACTGAGCTAATGTACAGATGCATCAGCCAGCAAACCAGGCACTAAGTGGAAGAAAATGCTATCCAAATAGCAAAGAGCAACAGGACTATAGAGAAAAGTCTGTGGTTTCAAAGTTCAAGAAAAAAGCTGTAAACAATTTTTATGGTTTGTGTCTGGATGTGCCCCCAAAGCCTCATGCAGTCATGGGGACAGGCTTCTAGAGTTTGTGATTGATTCATGGTCCAATGCTGGGATTATGAGTGAGTGCTACACCCAAGTGGGTGTGGCTTACATACAATATAAGGGACAGAAAGAGTCTTCACTCTGTGCTCCTCGTCTGTTTTTGCTCCTGTTGATTTGCTGTTTTCCATTGTCATGAGCAGTTGCCCCTCAGCCATGCCACCCTACCTTGGAACCAGCTGAGTATGGACTGAAACCTCCAAAACCTAAGATAAAGAAACTTTTCCTCCCTCCATTTTGGGTGTCTGGCGTTTTGTCTCAGCAATGAAAGAAAAGTAACTAAGACAAAATTGATAGCAGGAGAGTGGGGTCATTGTTGTGATGTTTCCTGGCCATGTGGCTTAAGAACCTTTGGAAATTGATTTGGAACAATTTTGAGACGCTGACCTAGAGACAGTTCTTCTATGCTGTAAATTTTATTGGAGACTCTGGTCGGAGGCTGCAAAACCAGAGTACTGATGGAAATACTGCTGGTTAAAATGAAGCTCAGGAGACCTCTATTGAGAAGGGATGTACTGGCTGCTCATCCCAGGTCGTATATCATGCATTGGCTGAAAGATGGTCTGCATTTTGTTTGTGTTTAGAGATATTACCTGGGTGGCAGAAAAAAAATCAGTGCAGTATACTATTGAGATAATAGCATGATTACTTCTGAGAGGTTTTGGCCAGATCTATGTTGGAAATTAAGAGCAAAGAATCAGTAGACTGATTTGAAACATTTGGCCAGAGTGAAGGTTCGAGTGGAGCTATGGGTTACAAGGATGAAACAGAGGAGAATGTGGTTGTTGATAAGAAGAGGACAAGGGAAAAATAAAGTGAACCTTTCACCTGAAGATAAGAGTATATTTGAAGCCGGGCGTGGTGGCGCACGCCTTTAATACCAGCACTCGGGAGGCTGAGGTAGGCGGAGCGTTATGAGTTCGAGGCCGGCTTGGGCTACAACGCGAGCACAAGGCCAGCCTGAGCTACATAATGCAACCCTGCTTCAAAAAACTAGGGCTGGGAGTTTGGCTCAGTGCCTTAAGCGCCTGCCCTGGCAGGCACGAGGTTGTGAGTTCAATCCCCGGTGCTGCAAAAAAAAAAAAAAAAAAAGTATATTTGAATTGCAGGAGATTCTTGTTTTTTAGTGTTGCCATGTTAAAATTTAATGGGACACAAGGACTGTGCTTGTGATAGTTCTTTTAATATGATTTTAATGTTGTTTTTAGATTTACTTTTGTAACTAGGTTAGTTAAAGTATTGTGTTTTAACCTTGAATTTTGGTCATCCTTTTTGGTGTGGGAATGAGTGCAATAAGAACAGTATGTATGTAATTGTTATATTAATGTAAATCTGAATAGATCGAGACATGTTAACTTTTTCACAAATCTGCCAATAGAGACTATGGTTTAAAGAAATGTGTATAGTTATCAAGTTGACCATGTATGGATTGTGGTGAATTGAAAACTGATGATCAACTTCAGCACCACCTGAACTGAATCTGTATGGTGCTGAGTGTAGAATCAGTGAGTGGGCCCACCTGAGGGTTTCTGCCAGCATGAAAAAGAGAACTGGAGAGGAAGAGTGTTGTTTAGTGCTGCGGTTTCTCTTGGAGGAGCTTGTCAAGCTTCTTTCCTAATATGAAACATGGCTGTTCTCATCATCAGAAGAACCTGGGGCCCTGTTGTTTCTGAGAATGACTGAAGTTCACCTTGGGGGAGCTCTGGTCCTTATGTTGAGCATTGGTTCCTGGCTCCAGAGGGGAAGATGGTGTGCTGCTCAGTTTCCAGGAGAAGCTTGTCATGCTGGTTTACTGATATGAACTCAACTGTTCTCATCATCAGAGGAGCTCGGGACCTCATTGTCACTGAGCATGATTATAGTACTTTTTGGGGGAGCGTTGGTCCTTACTTTAAACGTTGCTTCCTGGCTCTAGTACAGAACCCTCAGCCTACTGGTACAGATCCTTCATCCCACTGGCATAGACTTTCTAGCTTCCACTACTGACCTTGAGGCCTTTCCAGAAGAGATATGTGAAATGGACTTGCATGAGTCATTGTCATGGACTCCAGGTCTCCTGTCGGACTCATGGGAGGCATTGTCATGAGCTCTAGGTCTTCAGATGAACTCATGGATGATATTGCCGTGGGATCCAGGCCCTCGGTTGGATTCTCTAGGTTTTTAGCGTGTACACAGATTTCTTTCACCTTCTTTGTATTTGATTCCTTGGGTGACCATTATAAATAATATTATAAATTATGTGGCCTGTATGTAATTGTTTTCCTTGCAACCCCTGACTACAACAACACTGCTTATTCTTAAGTAGGTGACATAATCCTAAGATTCAAAAGCAATTTGTTGTTGTTGTTGTTGTTGCCATTGTCTTTGTTTGTTTTTGGTACCTGGGATCAAACTCACAACCTCATGCCTGCCAGGCAGGCACTTAGGCCACTGAGCTAAATCCCCGGGCCTAATTTTTGAGACATGGTCTCGCTATGCAGTTCAGACTGGCCTTGAACTCACTTTGTAGTCCAGGCTGGTCTCAAAGTCACAATGATCCTCCTGCCTCAGCCTCCAGAGTGCCGGGATTAAAGGTGTGTGCCACCATGCCTGGCTCTGTTTTTGTTGTTTGTAAAAAGGACAGTAGTGGAGCTTTCTTGTGTCTGGCTTGGTTTTGAGGAAAAGATTATGAGAAGAATTAGTGGAAAATCATTAAGACAACCACACTGTATATTAGTGCAAGGGAAGAGAGTTTCTTCACATCATTGTGAATTGCCTGCCTATTTCTGACCTCAATAGTTTGGGTAATTAAAAACTAATGAACCTCTCACACACACCAACAGAGGCCATGAAAACATTTCCTACCAGTCTGGAATATAACACTGGTCCATGGCTCGAGAAAACTTTCAAGTAATTAGGCCTTCAGAAATTATTTTATTCAAACCAGTATTATCAAAATAGAACCAGCTACAATATAACCCCGATTTGTCTAAAATAACTTTAGTATGCATATTTTAATTGCTGGAACAACCCCTTAAAGTATAGCAAAAAGGAATGTATAAGTTAAAAGTCGATAGATTAAAATAGAAATCTAAAATACATTTAAACAAGGACAAGAAGGAAAATGGAATAGGAAAAAATGGTACCAGTAGAAAACAAACAGTAAAGTTAGTCAACTTTAAACATGTTGAATGTTAGTAAACTAAGAAAACAAATAAAAAGCAAAGACAGAGGTTACACAGATAAGCTTTAAATAAAAAGGAGAGGCAAGCATACCAATTAAAAGGAATGACCTGTTGATGTAGTCACAGTGAGGAAAATTCTCAAATAACTTTTTGGTAAATAAAAGGATACTTACACTAGGATTGCACTACTATTAAATTCTAAAACAGGTAAAGTAATGCTTGTGGTTCTATCTAAAAGTACCATGAGTAATTTATAAACAATACAAAATTTATTTGTCACAATTCTGAAGGCTGGAAATTCAAGATTGAGGAGTCTAGATGGTGCCTACAAAGGGACCAAGGCTAGTTTTCCAACCTTGTTAATAGTCTGGGGGTCTGGATGAAACAGAAAGGTCAGAATCGGGAAGCCGTTTCTTGGGCTAGGATATTGCTACAAGAAAAAAAAATTGCAATTTTGTTAGTATAGCAGTATAGTGTCCATATTGGGTTAATGCAGTTCCATTAAATAATTGAAATTAGCAGCACGGATGCATCCGATAATAAAATGTAAGTGCTAGTTTCCCATTTACAATGGGATCAGTAACCCAGTGAGAGCTACTGGAGTTAAAAAAGGGGGAAACAGAAATGAAGTGTAAAAATTATGCACAAGAAAATTTCCATGAATTTTAACTCAGAAGGGAAAGGTAACTAAAAAGAGTCAGAAGCACAGGGTGAGTCTTAAGTACTACACAATTGTAGAGACATGTAATATTTGTTCGTATGATTTTTCCTTGTTTATATAACTTTGAGTTGAAATCTGTTCCAAATTTCAAAACTATATGTTTATAGATTCCAAAATAAAAATGTGAATATAAATGAATATTTGCATGGACATTTTTTATGAATCTCTTAAATTCTAAAAATAGGGAAGAGGTTCATAAAGTAAAATGAAGCTCAAGATCACGAGCAAGGTGGGAACAATTTGTCATAGCTTTTGCCTTTGAGAAGCCCAACACTGTAGCAGTTATCTGCTGATTTAGACTCATGTGACCTATCCAATAATCATTTTTCAATTTTCACTTGTGAAAGGCAATGGTATATAAAGCTTAGATGAGTATTTTGCAAATATTATGCCTAAGAAACTAAAGACAAAATGGCACAATTGCTGTTTTCAAAGACTTGTATTGAACATGACAAAGGTAAAACACTATGGGGAACTTTGCAGCGATGTTTAATATTTCTTTTGCAGTTTCTCAATAAAGGTAAGGGCTACGGAATGCTTCAGTTCTGTGGATTAGAACTAGGAAGTAAACTCCTATAAACTTTATGAAAATACTGTGTTGACACAAGTGTTTATGATAAGTAAAATCACTCCAGTCATATATTTTATTGTGAGGAATGCATGTGGAAATTTTAGCGAATGAAAGGAATTTCCTTTTAATTTTGCTAAGAAACATTTAGAATTATTGAATATTTAATTTAGAATTTATATTTCAAATTAAGCCTTTCCTAGGAAAGGAAAAAATATATATACATTCTGTTTGTGTTGTATTTTCTGAGAAGAAAATCACTTTTTATATGGTTTGGCATTCAAGTCTTATATGCTCCAATGAAAACATGGTTGTACCAAATTGCTATGCTATTTCATATTAAAAGCAGATAAGTAAATATTGTGCGGTTTCTCCTTATTTAACTTTTCTAAGTTTTTCCTTGCTTAATTTTTCTAAGTATTTCTTCTGTGCCATGGTATTGACGTTGTGCTTAAGATATTTGTATATCTAATAAATATGAGCTGATTCTATTTAGACATTAATACATTTAAATTTGAACATTAAAATATTAAGTTACAAGGCCACTCAATTTAGGTGCATACAGAGGTTTAGTAAAACTGGTAATATAGGTAACATTTTGGATGAAATTTATTTCGTCACTTTTTTGCATCCAAGTGGTATATTTTGCTATCATTATCTTCAATACATATTTATAACTCTGGAGTAATTTAATTTTATGTAATAAATTATAGTTAAAACAAAGCTTCAAATAGTTCCACTATAAGAGAAAATTTCTTGGTTATGATTCTAATGTTATTCTCCAGTCCATTTACATACTAAGTGTAATAAAATAGTGCTATACACTATGTTGCCACATTTACAACATGTCAAATTTTACAATATTTGTTATTTTAATAAGAATTAAGGCATAGACTTATTGGGATATTTGATAGATATTTTTAAAATGATACATTTGTAATTAACATAAGAAATGCAATGAAGGACCTTTCTTCTTTTGAAGTAACTAACAGTCATTCAAATATATATGATAATTCTGATACCTGTCATGTTTAGAAAGACTTGTAAAGTAAACACTCTTATGCAGGGTAAAATGATAGGAGAATCAATTGCCAGTAGTTTTGTTTGTTTGCTTGTTTGTTTTGTTTTTTTAACATTATTATCACTAGCAAGCATCTGTTCCTATGCTACTCAAGTATAACTTTCTGTTGCATGCAAGAAAAGTGTATACATACCAGACTGTAGGGTGCTAAGGGAAAATGCTTTAAGGCATAACTATAATCTGAATTAGGAACTATAGAGTGTAGTTATTGTATTGTCTTTGTGCTCATATCCAATTAACCTGTCCACATATGTTCTAGGAATGGAGTTATCTGACTTATGAGAAATTTATTGAACATGGTTCAGGAAAACCTGGCACTGTCATTGCCTCCATAACCAAAGTTATGACCCAAAGACAGATGCAGAGATCGGCACATAGTATAAATTATGTCAACTAAAGTCCATAAGAGGCCTTCTTGGGGATATGATGTTGGGGGTACAAGAATATGCATTCTTTTTAAACTAGGTTACTAAAATGATATGTAAGTAAAGGATAGATTGTGCTATTATGGCCCATCATGTAAGGTAAGGGGTGGGAGAGAGAGAGAGAGAGAGAGAGAGAGAGAAAGAGAGAGAAAGAGAGAGAGAGGAAGGGAAGGAGATTGCTTGAGCATCTCCAATGATCATTTTTTAATTTAAAATTAATACACTGTTACTGATCAGTATATAAAATGATTACTTGTGTTTTCTGTTTATGTGATTTCGTATTTGGTTTGATGATGACTGAATATGTTCCAATTGCTACAGAAAATATTTACCCATGAGCCAAGGGACATGAAGTTTAAAAGAATCAGAGATAGAAGCCATTGACAGTGCAAAAGAAGCATGGGAAATCATAAGGAAAGCAAAATAAGCCACTGAGAAAATTAACTGAGTTAAGGAAAAGAATAAAGAGCAGATATTTGATGAAGAGTAAGGATGCATTAAGAGCAGACATTACTGAATAGGTTGCAGCTGATTAGCATATACTTCTGGCCTTTGTGACACTGGGTACTAGTATGGTTTTCAATATTCCTCATATAGCTGCATACCAGTATTTCATACATCTTTATATCCACTCAATTTCTTCTTACAATAAGAGTCCATTACTTGAATGATTTTGTTTTAGCTGTATTCACAAGGGATTAATTAAAACATTATCATCTCTTGAATGAAATATTTAAATTTTCTACATTCCTACCCCATCAGCATAGATTGGTGTGATATACAGAAGCACTTGAAATAGGGAGATATCACTCTTATCTGAAATAATTAATTTAATGGTAATGAGAGAACAAAATGAATTTTACATGACATATTGGATCTCAGCAATTTAATTCATTCAACACTTACCTATTGCATACCCATTGATCAAAATATTTTCAGATACAAAAATACTCAAATTTATTATTACCAATATAAAAATTTACAACTCCCGGACCAAAGAAGGCCAGGTCCCAGACTCTGTATGTTGCTTAACTGTATAATGAAAGGTTCAGTGTCTGTGTCAGTGGATTTCACAAAAGTATATGAAATGAGCAAGTATATAAAAATAAAACTTACAAAAAGTGACAGATAAAGAATAAAATATTGCATGTACAGTATCTATTAAAACATGCAGTCCATTATGAAAAACCAGACAGATTCTACTTTTAGTAATGGTAGAATAGCTTGTATGTGACTGATCTTTATGAAGCTAGAAATTATAAGGAATGGATAAAATAGGCAAATCAATAAAGAATGAGTGCAGCACACAGAAATTGGAAGAAATGATCTTCTGAAAAAGAGGGAACTACACTGATTTTTCATTTGTTGACCTCTCCTGTCACAGTAAAAGCTGGAAGTTTACTAGTTTAGAAAGAGTAGAGAGATTCCATGAAGGAAGGAGTAATGAGCACACCAGATCTGTCCATAAGCTCGCTGCAGTCATTTTCTAACATGAAGGGCAGACTCCAGGGCACTCAACACAAACCACCATCTGAAAGATCAAGAGAAAGGGGTATTGTCAACTGATGCTCAGGTGAACTATAATTTTGAGTTTGCATAAAGCCAATTTAATTTCTACTAGAATAAAAAGCAACAATTTTCAGAAAAAAGATTTGTGTCAGCTTTACAGTCTGACATTCTCAACACCCTCAATGGAAAAAGAAAGTAGTAGAGAAAGAAAATAATAATAATAATAATAATAATAATGGGGGCAGGAGGAGGAGAGGAAGGGGAAGAGGAAGAGGAAGAGGAAGAAAAAGAAGAGGAAGAGGAAGAAGAAGAAGAGGAAGGGGAAGGGGAGGAAGAGGAAGAAGGGAAAGAAGAGAAAGTATGACTCACAGTTAAGAGAAAATTTAGTGTGGTGGATTGACTGCTGATGGTCAACTTGTAACAACCAGCTGAACCGAATCAGTGCAGTGCTGGACGTGGTTTGCCCACCTAAGGATTATTTCCAACATGAAAAGAAGCACTAAGGAGGAAGGTTGGTTCTCCTGGGTGTTGTTGGTTCTCCTGGAGGAGCTTGTCTAGTTTCTTTCCTGATTTGAACTTGGCTGTTCTCATCATGAGAGTAACTCAGGATCTTGTCCCTGAGAATGGCTTTGGTTCACTTTGGGGGAGCTCTAGTCTTTACTGCTTCCTGACTCTGGAGGGAAAGATGTGTGCTGTCAATCTTCAGGAAAAGCTTGTCACGCTGGCTTCCTGACATGTGCTTGACTGTTACCGTCGGAGGAGCTCAGGACCTCATTGGCGCTGAGGATGGCTGTGGTACTTTTCCGGGGAGCTCTGGTTCTTACTTTGAGTGTCACCTCTTGACTCCAGTGCAGAACCCTAAACCTATTGGCATTGAACCTTCATCCCATTGGCATAGACTTTCTAGCTTTCACCACTGATCTTTGGGCCTTTCGAGTGCAGACTCATGCAACACACTTGCATGAGACATTGTCTTGTGCTCTAGGTCTTCAGTTGGGCCAATGCAGAAAGTTGTCATGGGATCTGGGCCCTCAACTGGAGTTTTTTGGGTCTTTAGTGTGTGGACAGATTTCCTCCACTTCTTGTGTTTGACTTTTTGTGTGATTATTATAAAATAATTCTGCGAATAATGTGTCCTGTATTAAATTGCTTTTCTTGCAATCCCTGGCTACAATAATCAGGTACAAAAAACAACCAAATGCGATCATGCCTTTAATACTTGAGCCAGGCATGGTGGTGCATGCTTTTAATCCCAGCATTTGGGATGCTGAGGTAGGTAGAGCGTTGTGAGTTCGAGGCTGGCTTGGGCTACAACACCAGTGCAAGGCTGGCCTGAGCTACGTACTGCGACCCTGCCTCAAAAAACTAGGGCTGGGACTTTGGCTCAGTGGCTTAAGCGCCTGTCTGGCAGGCGTGAGGCTGTGAGTTCGATCCCCAGTGCAGAAAAAAAAAAAAAACCCTGAAATTGGAATATAAAGGCCTTAAATAAATAATTAAAAGTAAATTTGGAAATGAGCTAAAATATGTCCATAACGAATAGGCACACACAAGATTTCAGTAGAGAAATAAATCCACTACATTAATATCTGTCAACTAACAATCATTTTAAAAAGCAAATCCATAATACGGAGAGCAAAAAGTTATTGCAATCAAGTATGGACAATATATGTAAAAGTGTACCTTGATTTAATATAATTGTCTTATGTGTTTTATATGCTTTTGGCCAGTCTGTTTTTTAATCTTTATATATGATAAATAATTTTCTATGGACTCATAAATAAATGAATTTGATGCTGGAAAAATAAAAGAGGGTGAGAGAAAGGAGAAAAAAGAATTGAGCTGTTTATTATGCATGCATTGATTCCCTACAATGAGTATAATTATTATGTACCTCAAAAATGTACTAATAAAATTAAATATATATATATATATATATTTAGGAAAATGAAAAATAGTAAAGAAATGGAAAATGTATAATTTAGCAAAACAATATATGGTACTAAAAAGTCCACACATATGGCACAAAAATGATGAATAAGCTTGAGACTAGATGATTATAGCATATTTGATTTGAGTAGAACAGAGTAAAGGAGATGAAAATACATCAGATTTTCAGGAACCTGTGAGATTTACATCAGAAAATCTGAGATATATAATTGAAGGTCAAGATGTATTAATAGTCTTCTTGTGTTATTGGTGTTTAATTGGCAAGCTACTTCCAAAAGTAACTTGCCAATTAAACATCAGCAGGTTCTGGGTTGCTCGCCTCTCCTGGAGGCAGATTCCAGGTTCTTCTTATCTTGAACAAAGAACTGGTTGAGACAAGCCCAGAAAAAGTTTATTTGAAAAGTGAGGGGTGAAGGACTATGGCAGAAATCAGCTCTGCTGGGGTTCTGAGAAGTCCACATACAGGACTGAAAATTGTTCTACGTGTGTTCTGGGACCTTGTAATTAACAGGTCCCATCTACTTCTCCAGTTAGCTTTGTCATCCCCTAATCTCCTGTCTCACTTGGACTGCCACAAAATAATACCAGAGATGGGATGATTTGAATAGGAATTCACTTTCTCAGAATTTTGGGATTTAGAAATGCAAGATCAAGTTGCCGTCAGTATTAGTGTATACAGCAGCCTCTCTTCTTCCCTTTATATTCCTGCTCATGCTATGCTGTACATCGCCAATCTTTGAAGAAGGGAGAAAGTGAGATCTTCAGTGTCTCTTTTACTTCAGACCATCAGTCCTATTGGATTAAGACCCCACATTTATAAGCTTCCTTAAGCTTTATTTCTTCATTAATAGGAGTTCTTTCCATAAATAATTCTGGTGGGTTTTAAAGATTCAACAATTGAATTTTAAGGGAAGATAATATGGTCCATGACATAAATGGCTAAAATTTTCCCAAGTGTGTTGACCAACATCTATTAGCATGACCAAGCTTCTTAGCAAATCTCAAGAAAGCTAAATACGGAGAAAAACACAGCTAGTTTCAGTATGATAATCTGTGACTATCAAAACTCAAAATAACATCCTAAAAGTAAGTAGGAAAAAAAAACAGGGAATTGCCTAAGAGGGAACTAATGCTACAAATATCAACTGATTTCTCATAAAAAATGATCAGGTGATAGTGGAGTCACTTTAAAGTGCTAAGAGATGTTTAGTAAGAAATTTATATACAGAAAAACTTCAAACATAAAAATAAAATATATACTCAGTAAATGAAAAATAAGGGTGTTTTTCTTATCAGAATAGACCTACAAGAAGTCCTGAAGGAAGTTTTTAAGAAATAAGGGAAATTTGAAGGTAAAGGAATAAATGTGGGACATCAGAAATTATACATATGTGAATAAGCATAAAATATTTCATTCTTTTTACTTAAAACACTATGATATTAAAATGAAGCCACCATATTTTTATATAGCTTGGGTAACATGTAAACCATACCGTACATGTAAGTATATGATTCATACCTTCTCAGAAATACAAATTCACTTGGGCTACAACGCGAGTGCAAGGCTGGCCTGAGCTACACAGTGCGACCCTGCCTTAAAAAACCAGGGCTGGGAGTTTGGCTCAGTGACT
>RJWM01014380.1:0-50667 GCA_004363535.1 Dasyprocta punctata
GTCCCAGGTTATAGACATTTATCACAGATTTACCATCAAAGGAAAAACCAACAAAAGAGGGTGACTTCCAGGAAGCGAATTGTGTCTCGAACTTAAACACTTGACACTTAGTCACCCTGCTCAAGTGATCACTGGAGTTTGTGAAAAGACCCTCATACTAAAGAAAGAAGAAGCATGAATATTCCTTGGCTTGTTCTCTCTATGCAACCACCTTTGGGACCTTCTGGAGGTGAGTGGGGTTCAGGAGCACAGAAATATCTGGTGCAGTGCTCAAGAGGTACAGGGCTCTAGATCCTACCCAAGCAGTCACATCCCAAGATCATTAAGACTTGCGCTTGTACTGGTGCTCAAAATTGCCTTGGCCTTTCACATGATACAAACAACACATAAGAGACCAATGTGTGCTATAAAACCTATGTTCACTGATTGCATGAAAGATGGAATTTCAATATAAACTCCAAAAAATGTTAAAGGTCTATTTTAAATTTCCGGACAATTACAAGTGAGTCAAAATGCTGCCTTTTAACAGCTGTATTCGCTTTTTTGGAGGGGAAAGCCAAACAGACTTTTCCTCTTTTATGTTTCATATCCAAGCCACAAGCCAGCAAACACTGGTATTTACTCCAATGTTAATAAAAGTAAATTACTTTGTGGTTTTGGGTCATTGGTGTAAAACTTGTGCTTCTTTTAGTTTGTTATGTACAAAAGTTCAAAATTTCAAGATGTATCCAGCACCAGTTGATGGCTTACGTATGTTTTTCTATATGATTCAAAGCATTTTTTCACTTTATGTTTGAATTACTTTTGCTTTGCTATGCCAAATGTCTCAAGATCCCTGTGGGATTTCTTTTTTCCTTCTAATCATTTGACCTTCATAATGGTAAAACCTTTTTCTTCTTGAGACATCCCCTGGATTATCATCTATGCAAGGAGGAAGTCAAACTTACGAGTTCATAAAAGCTTTCAACTCATATTGTAAGTCACTAATATAGTTTTTCCCAGAGAGACAAAATCTAATTAATCCATTTTTGTCGTTGCCTTTTTACTTCCTAAAGGATACAAGTCAACTGGGACCAGCACAAATAACTTTAAAAGAACATTCTAGGACCTTATGTACAGATGCCAAATATCCTGGCTTCTCCCAAATCCATCCAGTCCCTGCACCAGATGTTGGGGCTGCATACATTCAGAGTTCAGCATTCTTTCCAGTTAGTCTTTCCATCAACCAGATGCTCTGGTCCAAGGTTCCCTTTGTAATTATTTATCATACAAAGAGAACTTCGCAGACCTGAAGCAGCAGCCCTCTCTGTAACACTAGCCAAAATGCTAAATAGGTTGATGTGCTGCAAGCTGTCCAAAAACATGCTACTGATTTAGACAGTCCTGCGGAACAATCCATCATGGTCTAGGCCTTGATGAAGGGCCGTGGGATGCACATGTTCATTTCATTAGGATCTTACTTAGGTCTGAGCACTTCTCTCCTTTCTGTTTTTAAACTAAGGTAATCACTTCCATGCAGAGAAAAGGGACAACACATGAAAGGGAAATGCCATTTGGGCAAGCGTTTTGCTGATGGCCTTCACAATGCTAAGTTCTCAAAACTTTTTCTAAAAAAAAAAAAAAATCCAGATTAAGTTAAAGGCTTTTTAGCTTAAGAAATTCCCAAAGCTTTCAAGAACCTAATAGAAATCAGGTCCTAGCCCTCAAAGCAATCCCAGTAAGCTTTACCTCTGCTTTCTGTCATTTTTGTGGAAAGTCCATCAGAGATGTTCTAAGGAAGTATTGTATCGGAAAACTATGATTGTACTCTCTCAGTCAGATGATTTGAAGCCACAATTATACAGCCATTCCTTGGTAGCAATGGATGATTGGTTCCAGGACTCCCTCAGATACCAAAATACTTAATACTCTTAGAGATGATGGTGTGGTATACATCTTCATGTATGCTTTAAATCATCTTTAGATTATTTATAATACCTAATGCAATGTAAAAGCCATGTAAATATCATTTCATGATGGTAAAACTGTCAATATAGTCATGGCATCCTATATTATTTAGGGAATGGTGACAAGACCAAAAGAGTATGCATTTGTTTAAAATGTAATTTCCTATTAAAATGTATATATTTCCTTTTCATGACTGAATTCCAGGATGTGGAATCACATATGCAGTGGGTCAACTGTATATCCAAATGGGACCACAAATCCTCAACTTCTCAAAAACCATCTCTTATGTTCTTTTATGCTTTTTCTTTTCTTTCTTTATTAAGTAAAAGACACCAAAAGTATGCAACTCACAATAGAACTGTACATCAAATAAAGTAAAATTCCTGTAGTCATTCTAAGCAATCCAAGAAGTAAGTGTGCACACACCAACCCCAGCGTGACGAGAACCCAAATGAGAGACATGGGCAGACTGCCGGGCTTCACACTTCCAGGGTGTATCACATTCTTAACCCTCTCTGTCGCAGTTTCCTTATTTGTGAGATGGAAATAACAGTAAGGCCTACTTCACTATGTTTTTATAGAGTCAACAAACTCATAGGTGCATAGGCAGCATTCGTGCTAATGAGAGGAACTATTTCCACAAAACTATAAACAAACCAGATTATTGCATCTTAAGCATTAAACAACTGGAAGGAAATTAGGAAACAAGAGAGTCACTCAGAGATTATTAGTTTATTTAAAAGGAAAAGAAGCCATTTCCAATCAAGCAATATATAGCGCCTGCCACACATAAGTCCTAGGAGAACTGAGGACAGCAGAAAACTCATCAGAGCAGGCATTTCCTGGCCATCAGGCATGTCACACTGGCTCTGGACATCAGTCAACTATGCACTGAAATAAAAAGGCTTATCTGCAAAAGGAACAGTCAAAAGGACACACCTACTCTGCCAACTTGTAACAACACACACAAACTGAGAGAGGCCCAATGGGTCACAGAGGGACCTGGGACCAGAGCAGGTTGCTCTTACTGAAGATGTGGCAAAAGATCTTCTGATCAGTTTAGGGCTCACGTTGCCATCAAAATTGGCTCTCATGACAAGAGGAGCACCAGAGCTTTAGAAAGACCTTTACAGTGAGCACAGTGGAAATAGTCATAGTGACCATTTATTCAGTGGTTACTACATCTCAGCCCCTCTTGTGAACGTGAATGCTTCCTAAGCACCTATGAATTTGTCAGATCTTTACAAAAATCATTAAGTGTGCCCTGTTAATTGCAATATTTAATTTTAACAAGTCTCAGCTCAAAAGTATAAATAGAAAAATTAGTCACATATTTTTTAGGGCTGGTCAGTTCTTCAAACTTCTTCAGAAACAAAGCTCTGTTCTTCTAACATTTCTCCTGCCTTAATATATTCTGGGAGTTGTTTCCTGTCCCTTTCCTGCTTCCTTATTAAACATCTCTACAGCCTAGGCATGGGTTTGTGATAACCTATGATCCCCTCTGCTCTCTTAGTTCTACTGTCTCTGAATAGCCCCCACTTCCTCCTCTCCTCTAACCACTGAATTTCTCATAATCTCTAGGGAGGGAGCCAACACTTGCTCTGGGAAAATACTTCTCTTTTTGATGATGCACTCCTTGAAGGAGTTGGGTGCTACTTGTAATGTGGTATACCCTAGACACACTTGTTCTGTGCACACAGCCAATGTTCAAAAACCATTTATGTGATGGACAAACCCACAGCAACTTCAGCTTCTACAGGGACTTCCTTGTTGGCATCTCCTCCAACAGGCTCCTCCATTCTACTCCTGCCTTATCTCAGACTTCATCTGCACCCCACACCATACAGCGACTCCTCATAGATCTTGACCCAGGTTTCCTAAGAGCAGAACTCACTTCTCTGCCACCTTATACTCTGATACTACCTCACACTCACTGGATCTGCTTTGCATTTCCATCAAGGTCTCCAATGATCCTATCCTCCTGACCTGTCACTTCTGCTTGGGTTTTGATGATCTTTGTGTGCAGCTGGGGTACATGACTGATGATTTCAAATGAAGTCACTCTCTGTGGATTTGCCATGATTCAGACCATAGGGTCTACTCTGTCTGTACCTGTAGCCTTAAAGAAAGACACAAATTCTTAGTGAGTTTTGAGCTGTCTTCCCAAAAATGCAACTATTACAACTATGATGACAATGTTCAACTTTGTATTTCCAGCTCAATCTCTAACCAGAACCAAATATGAAACTGCCCAGATAGGTTTACAGGTAGAGCTTGCTAGACCCACCATGCCCAAAGCAAACAATACCACCCCTCAGAAATCAGATACATCTTTTGGCTTCCTATTTGCTACTGAAGGCACTACCAATACACTTCCATGATGCAAGTGTCAGTACACATCATTCTCTTTATTCACTGCTCAACACACATGCACACATCAAAAATTTTATGAAGAGTGTTCAGTGTACCTCTTTACAGAATCTACTTTTCCATTTGCATCACTCTATCACATCCTTCATGGATGCGTATAGATCTGCAACTTTCTGAGACAATGGAAATATTCTATAACTGCACTGACTACTATGGTAACAACTACTCACATGTGACTATACTGGCCATTTAAAATGAAGCTCATGCAACTGAGAAAGTGAATTTTTAACTTTTCATCTGATTTAATAAATGTGGCCAGTGGCAATCATACTGACCAGTGCTGAGACAGCCAATGAGAGTTCTATCTGTGCCAGTCACCTGGCTGTTTACACTCATATCCATTTCCTACTTCTCACCACCCCTCTCTGCTTTACATCACAGAGGACTGAACATTTCTCAGGCTCTCAACCACTGGTTTCCAGTAAGACAGTGTCACTGATGTTCACCAGTCACCGAGAGGCTTTGGATGCAGTGGGCGGGGAGGGGGAGGCAGAAACCTCTTCCTTCCCCTGCTTTGCGGCAGTGGCATCTCCAGCAGTGATTATCTGGTCAGCCCTTCCTGCCACTTTGCCAGCTCCCACCAGCCAACTTCACCAAGGTTTTAGCACCCACTAAGCAGCCCCAGTCTCTGGGCTCAGGTGAAAACACCTCCTCCCAATCTATGTCCTTCAGGCCTAAAACAGGTAGTGGCAGCTCTCTGCTGTTGCTAATCCACGGGATTCTTCTCCAGTCACTGCTTGACTTTTAGCTCTTATGTCACCCTCTTCACTAATTTCCTCCATCTGAAGACCCAATATGATTTTTGTTTTCCTCACTGAACATGACTGATACAGCATCTCAGCTGAATTTTTCTTTTTAATCCTAATCTAACTCACTGACAAAATCACAACTGATAATTGCTGCCATGAAACACAACTGCAATCATCTGTATCATTAAAATAATGCTTGATAAAAAAGTATACCAGCAATCATCATTTATATACTTATGTTAAGCATGATTTTGGGAATTTTGCATATCATGGCTCATTGTTGCTCATAATAACCGTAGATCAGATTATTATCCCTCTTTTATAACTAGGAATAGTGAGACTTAAAGGGCAGCTTGTACAAGTCAAACAGCAATTCAGTGATTCAGCATGTCTCAAGAGTTCATGCAAGTTCATGCAAACCTATTGTACTCAAGTGCACTATTTAAATGAGGTCAGTTACTTCCCATTGTCTGAGAAAAAAAGCTCAACTTCCTTAGCTTATTACTCAGAGAAAATGCTCAGCTGTCCAGCTTTTTCTACACCCGCAGCGTTGGCCCCTACTTTCTCCTTTCATATCTAAACTTAACTACCTGCTCTTTCCTTCACGTATGTGACCAGTATTTTCCCACGCCTCTTCAAGCACTAAGTGCCTCTAAGATCTGTCCTAAATTTGGTTTAATTTCAACATAACAAATATTTATTAACTGCCTAATGCCTCCAAAGCACTGTTCTCTTACCTTTCTCTCACATTCCTCGTATCATAATTTCTCATTCACTCATCAACTGTCTCCTTAATATTCATGATATTATTTTAAAACTTTTACTAAATTTTAAGGTCTCTGAGAGTAAAGATGGCATTTTAAAGATTTCATTTTTAAATCTTTAAAATCTTTTATAAGTCATTCTTAGGTGATTTACAAATGTTTGTTGAATTCATTTATGTAACTCTTCACAGAGGAAGAATCAGGTAATTTCTTGGAAGAACTGGAAGTGAAAGGTCTAAGGTTTGTCCAAATTCTCTGCCTTCACCATGGTTAGGGAATTGGACACCTGAACCAAACTGTCTAGGTGACTGTTCATTAACTCAGCTCTCACGCTTGGCTGTATAATTTGGGGAGAGCTACCTGGGCCATTATTTTTTCACCTATAAAATGAAAAGAATAAAACTACTTACCCCATAGTACTGCTGGGAGAAATACATAAGCTATTTGTGAAAGTGTCTACAACATACAATATGCTCAGTTAAATTTCGACATCACCTTTTAAACCAATGTTATAAAGGATCTGGTTAATTACTTTTCATAGTTTTAGAGCTAAAAATCTCAGCTGCATAATCTTCTCCTAGGTCTCTGTATGGACTTCAGAAGGCAAACAGTATGAACCTATAAAGCAAAATGATCAAATTTATTATATGCAGAATAATTTCAACAATGTCTTGCTATAAAAGTATGACAAAGTTAATCAAGAATTGAGAGCAACTCGGGAGGCTGAGGTAGGAGGAGCGTTGTGAGTTCGAGGCCGGCCTGGGCTACAACGCGAGCGCAAGGCCGGCCTGAGCTACACAGTGCGACCCTGCCTCAAAAAACCAGGGCTGGGAGTTTGGCTCAGTGACTTAAGCGCCTGCCCTGGCAGGCGCGAGGTTGTGAGTTCAATCCCCAGTACTGCAAAAAAAAAAAAAAAAAAAAAAAAGAATTGACAGCAACAGGTCTAGTAAATCAAACCAATTTTTCATATTGCATCTATTGTAGATAGTACAAGTGCATTTTCTCTGTAACTAACCAGTGTGTGAACTCTGGATTTTTAGGGTGTTGACATGCCCACTTTCCAAGTGGCACTTTCCCTTTGTGCCCTCCAGCTCTGATGGTCTAGCTTCAGCTGTAGAAACTGGTGGTTGTCTTTCCCACCCTGCACTGTGATAGAATATTGACCATATTGTAAGGAAGCCCAGGCCACATGGAGAGGTGTGTGTATGGATGAGGGGCAAACTAAAGTCTCAGCTGACCTCCAGCATCAACCACCAGACATGTGAGCAAAGAAGTCCAGATGAGGCCAGGCCCTGACCTTTGAGCTGACCAGGCAGACAGTATGAGGCCCAGAGACAGGCCAGCCCAACCGACCTCTAACCAAACTGCAGGTCTGTGAATGAAATACATTCTGTCACTGTTTTCAGTCACTATTTCTTGGAGTAATTTGTTAAGCAGGCATAGTAATGAAAACAGATGTTTTCTTTGTACAGCAGTAGATGACTGACAAAGGCATCTACTCCCTGCTTCTCCCTTCAGGTCGCTGTCAAAACTGCAGCACTGGTGCAGAAAGATGGCCGACAGCATGCTGTGTTGTTTTAAATCTAGATCAACCTGTTAAGAAAGCTATATTGTCTAATTAGATGCATATGACAAAGCGTATTATTTGCACCACCCAGGCAATTTGTAGTTATTTTTCTGTGCAGAAAACAAAACAGATAATCAAACATAATTTTAAAAAATTGAGAAAACTTGCATCAAAAAGTAGTTCAGATTTGTAAAATAATTGGGTCATCCATTTTCTTTCTTTGTTTGTTTGTTTGTTTGTTGTTTTGTGGCACCAGGGATTGAACTCACAACCTTGTGCCTGCTAGGCAGGTGCTTAAGCCACTGAGCCAAACTCCCAGCCCTGGATCATCCATTTTCTCTGTTCATAAAACTATATGAATTCTAAAACAAAAGTTGACCCAAACCTAAAACACAAGCTGTGTGAGAAGCATAAGCTGAACCTTCTTTCATCAAAAGAAAAAAGGCTATTAAAGCTCCCGTTGTTCTTGACTCATACGTTTTATAAACTCCAACAGACCATATAAAAGATATTGATCTAACTGTTCCACTGGTATTATGAGAACTCATGCAGACAAACAATAAAATACAATGTGCATCTTAGATACCGGAGCTAAATAAAATGTTAAAATATAAACTCACCAACTGGGTAAGTAACTACATCAATTTACCTAAAGGAAAAAGAGACTTTTGACATGTTAGCATCAAGTTGGGAGGATGTCTTGTTTAAGCCAAAATATCCTACCTTTGTAAGGTTAAAATACCCAACATGAGTCACAAGATTCCTGGCATTATAAACTAATACAGTAGTAAGAGTTTGAAGCTTTAATGGCTCACTACATTCACAGCACTGTTAGTATGTGTTCTGCATGATAATAAACAAAGGCAGAACTCTTCATCAATGGGTTTGCAGCATGACTTTCAAAAAAATCATTTGGGCAGTGTATGAACTAAATCTAGAAGATGATTAAGTAGATGATGCCAACCACTTGAAAATATCTGAGTTTAAGGCACATTATTAGCAGCCAATTTGAGAAAATAATGAGGCATCAGGGGCAGCTGGCCTTCCATACACAGAACTAAAGCGGTGACCTCCCCCAATATTCATCCTCAGCTTGAAGACCCAACCAAGAGGTATCCTTCCATCCAACCCAGCCCTACCATCTCTGCCCCTGGACCGATTCCAAACTCCTGGTTCACTCCTCTCCTTTTAGGATTAAGAGGAACACACTCAGATATGGCCAGCCAGAATTTGCTCACAATATTGTTTGATACACTAACAAATTATCCTTTTATCTAAAACCATATTTTCAAACACTATAATTGATAGTAATTGATATATCTTTCCTGTGCTTTCAAAGCATTTGATGCAGAACCAGGAAAGATCAGGATTTCAAGCTTCTATTTTCTCATCACTCAGCATGGGATTGCTCTTAAAACATACCCTCCATGCATGCATTGAAAATAGCCTAAAAATTAGATCAGTTCACAGGTCCTTCTAGAAAATAGCTTGCTGTGAATGTGAGCATGCCCTGCATGTCCTGCATCTTGGCTTTATCTTTTAGAACTAGCTGTGAAATGTGCACCACCCCTAGATACACCACCTTGTGATGCTCAGAGGGCTGCCTGAAGCCTACAGATTTTTTCCCAGAGCCTCCATGGTGGGGACTCACTAGGAGGGGTGTGGCACCTTCTGGCACAGAGTGATGTGGTTGTGGTATCTTGTGGCACAGCTGGCACCACCTGACCCCAATTATGTAGCTGTTTTTCTGATGCACATGCTCTCTCTCTCTCTCTTTTGATCATTCATCCCTTTGAAAAAGTTCCATTTTTATTCATTTCCATTAGCAAACATACACTTTTTTTTCAGAATGTAAGTGAAAGTCTTTAAGCAATTTCTTTTCCAACTGATGAAATGAAATTAAATTTTAGTTTAATTTAATAATATAACGATCAAAGAGAACCACTTGGGGGTTTAATTTATTCACTCCCTTATTTACCATTCTATCCCAGTGCTTGAAGAAGCTTACGTTGTAGCGAAGACTAAAAATATTAAATGTGCTTGCAATTGCAAATGATGCTAAGAACCTAGAAGAGAACACTAAGTCAGTTATGAAGAGAATGATAAAGACAAAGCTGAAGGTAATACGGAGCAAGGGTCTGATTGACACAAGGTAAGAGCAAAGGACAGACTTCTCTAGTGCAGTAATATTTAAGCTTAGATATGTAGATAGGTGATAGAATAGATAGATAGACAGACAGATAGATAGAATTTTCTCTCACAAAGATGAGCAGGACTGATAATCCCAGCACTGGGTCCAGTGTGGCATAAAAAGTCCTTTTGTTTTCCGCAGTTCCTCCAGAGCCCCACAGGACCACAGACCAGCAGCTCATAATAAGTGGGTATCCCCTGTGCCTACAACCCTGCTGAATATCAAGTAAGAAGGGGATGAACGGCTTCCCAGGTCACACCAGACACTGGAGTATTCACACAAATATTTATCAGGCACCTCAAACAAAACAAGGCAAGAGCACTGTGAGTGCCACAAAGATGAGTAAGACCTCTACTCTCCAGATCTAGTTCACCTATTGAGGCAACAGAAAAGCACACATTAGATGTAGAGTGAGTGCCCCTAAAAGGAGGTAAGTTTGCAGACCTTGACAGTATAGGAAGGTGAGCTATCCACCTGATACGAAGATTGGGAAAGAGATTCAAGAATTCTATGAGATCTCAAACACTTAATGATTCTTGGAACAATGACCATTTAAAAGAAATGACCTCAGATTCCCTAATCACATTATTAGAAGCTATCCATGTGCATTCCTCCAACCTCTCAACATGGTTCTGGGTTTCCCCATGGACTTCTGGATAGCTTCATCCATGCTAAAGGTAGGAATGAAAGTAGTAGCTAAGAGCCATTTATATCGGCCAGTCATTGCTCAGAGGAGTAGAGAACCTTCACTTTTGCAATGTTCCAAACAAGTTATCACATGTTGCTAAGTCTATACCTTTGAAGAGTTACAGATTGCTATCATGCATGAGTCTACCAAGAAATATTTTTAAACTGGGAACGTATAATAACCTGATGGACCACCTCACACAGAGGGAGCTGTAGCTCTAGATACAATGAAATGCTCTAGGAGCCACTGAGGCAGAGGAAATACTCTAGGTATCTGTAGTAAAGAAATCCACGTGCCAAACAGTTATAAAAGAGGCTTATGAAAAGGAAAAAAGACCGAGCCTTCAAAAAAGATAGGAAACAGTTAAAATCCCTTACTCCAGCTATTTGATAACGTTATGCAAATAAACCTTCACAACTAGGAAGTAACTTCAAAAAGAGCAGAGAAATGACAGGCAGTGGTTGCCATAGTAACAAAAACACTACGCTTTTTTTTTTCTTTTTTCATTTTTCCCCCAATTATTTCTATCTGAGAAGGAGGTGGGGAGGGTGTGTGGAGTAGAGTCTGAGCCCAAAGTGCCAGCCGAGCAGAGGCTAGGTGGTCAGAAACTGAGAAGAAAAGGCAAAAATAGCTCATCCAGAAAACATGCTTGAAAACACACGAGGAGGAAAGGTGGCAAATGAACTCTTTTTTTGAGAAACAAACCTAAGCCAACAGAGCTTCCCCACACTGAAAAGTTCCAAAAAAGGTAAAAGGATGAGACAGGGAGGAGCTTAACTAAAGAGATGAAATTTTGTGCAGAATAAAAAAGAAGAAGAAAAGCAAACGATGCAATAACAGGACAGTGCAGGTCGAAGTTTCCACTATAATAAGGTAAAAAACAAGCATCAAGGCACTATTTGGAACCAAGAAAGGTAGCTCTGCAAAGCTTTCTCATTCTTCCAAAATTTAAAATGTTTCCACTGTTGTCTGTAGCACTTGAGATGCAACTGAATGTGGAATGACAGCACAATTGTTTAATCCTCAAATATTCCAGAACCAGCGCTTGGTTAAGGGAGGGAGGACCCAAAAAAGAAAAATCTCTCAGGAACGGGAAATGCAACAGGATGGGGGTGGGGAGAGTCCTGAGTTTCCTTTTGGTGACAAAAATAAATGTTTTCAAATTACCTTGTGTGGGTGGTATTTCTTCTTCTTCTTTTTTTTTCCATGTAATATAAGTCATTTGAGTCATCTACATGTCTAAAGATTGACCAGAAGGAAAAGAATACCTTAGCAGTAATGAGTTTATTGATATAAGTCCTTTTCTTTCAGCATTTACACTTTCTCTACGATAAACCACACACACAGAGGGAACCATCAACTTTAGAGCTCAGTTTATCCTGACAGAGGACAATTTTAGCCTGATCAAATAAGTAAGTACCCCCAAAGTATGCAGAAATATCTATTATAACTTTAACATTGCAAAATTAAATGTCCTACCTCATTATTTTACTCCCATTGCTCACAGATACTTATGGAGTGCCAATTATCTTCAAGGTACTCCACTCCATTCTGCTACCTTCCTAATTCCCCTAACACAGTTTGTTCATATTTTCCCAGTTCTGACACTATTTTCCACACATTTCTAAGAACCCCAAATAAAATCTAATTGATAAAATAGGTACAAATCAGTCATAAATAAAAAGAGAAATATATCTGGCTCCTAATTAGGAAGATTCAATTATATCTATATTACCTATATATGTATATATTTAGTATAAATAAAATATAAATTCAATTTTGCAACAGTAAACATAATGAGTTGAATTGTGCCTCCCTTCATAATTCATATGTTAAAATCCTACCCCCCACACCTCAGAATGTGACCCTACCTGAAAATAGGGTCCTTACAGATATAATGGGTTGTGTTACAATGAAGACATACTGGAATAGAGTAGGTCTCTAATCCAATAGTTGGTGTTCTTACAAAGGAGATGATCATGTGACCATAAAGACGGCCAAGGGAGAGACCTGGACCACAACTTCCCCTTACAGCCCTCAGATGAAACCAGCTCTGCCCACCTCCGGGTGTGGACTGCAAGCATCCAGAACTGTGAGATAGCAAATCATGTCTGTTACTTAAGCCATCTAGTTTGAGGCGCTTCATTCCAACAGTTCTAGTAAATTAATCTAATCAATGTTTCCATAAGCAAGTTTAAGAGAATTGCTCAAACCTGAGATTCAAGCTACTCCACAGTGAGGTTCCAATTTATTTATTTTTCTGTACTTTTTAACTAGGACAAAAAATGGCATTCCAGAAATTTGTCCTAAGAAGACATTTAAAAAGTGTAAAGATTCATATACAAGGGAGGATACTATTTGTAACAGAAGAAAAAAGGAATGAAAGAAAAAGAAAGAAAATATAAGCATGCTATAAATCCAACCCCTGTAGTCTGGCATGGAATAGACACCAGTGAATGTATTGAGTGTGTTGATGACTAGGTCTAGGCTGTTAAGGAAAAGGAGAAGCAGGGACACCTAACTCAGCTTAGAAGAGGGAGGAAGACTACTAGAAGAGGTAGCCATAGGCAAATTGCCCAGGAAGTAGAAAAAGGTGGCCAGAAACAGGGAGGAGGGAGAGTATCCCAGCCATGACGCTGCTGGCATCAGGAAGGAAAACCCGCCCCCTTAGGAACACTGCCAGGAGCACCACAGGCAAGAATGTGAGAAGTGGGCTGGGTCATGCTAGAGGACAGGAAAACCAAGAGGCCAGGAGAGCCCTAATCACAAAGGAAGGTAGGTACTGGGCCATTTGCTGGGGTGTGCGAAGAAAATATCAGCTTTTCTACCAAAGGCTGAACACATTAGTGTATGCTAGAAGATGTAATTCTGTGTCACCAGTACAGTGACATGTTATTTACAATTGTATTTCTACATACATAAATTGGGGGTACATGCTCAAAAAACACTTTTTTTTACCAAAGAGGTAAGAAATCAAAACACAATGTGGAGAACACTATGCCACCCAATAGCTGTGGAAATCCATCTTTTCCTTGGGGCCTCTACGGAGATGTTACCATCAACCCAAGAGAGGAAAGGGGTCAAAGGCAAAGAGCACTAGGTTCCTGTAGGGGTGACGAAAGCATTTCCCAAAAGGTTGTGCCAATGGCTGCACAGTTCTGTGAACATACTAAAAGACATCATTCGTATGCACTCTCTCTCAATAAAGCTGTTATCAAAACCTGAGAAATAATGAATTGTGCCTCCTTATGCATTTCAAATTCTGCTTCTAATTCTTGATTCAGTGCAGGCCACAGAGAGAACAGGAAACACTAAAAGCAATGCAAGAATTTCTGTATCTGAAGGGAAACAGACCAGCACAAGCAGCTGAATTTGCAGGTGTAACATAAGCTCAGAGTAAGAAACTGGGAAGAGGAGTTCAGTGTTTAGGCCCCCTGTATCAGATATCCCCCTAGCCTAGACCATCAGCCTGATCTGTGCTATCAGGGGTGGGATTTTCTAGTCCACCCAAACCTAAAGCCAACTCTATGACTGAAGCTCTAGGAAAAAAATTCAGGAAAATACACTTTACATTACGACTACACACACCCATGCGTGTATATTTGCATCTGTGCACACATGCACACACATACAATAAAACAGTTATAGAACAGACCCACCTCCTGCCACATCCAATGCACTGTGCTCTGATACTTTTTCATCTTATTTCACTTTTTAAGTTAGTCACAACACACCTACCTTGGTTTCATTACCCTCATAAGGGTCACAGCCGGCAGTTTGAAAATCACAATTCTATAGGCAAAGAGGTGAGATGAACAGGCATTTATCTTGTTATGTTCTTCTCTATTGTTTCATATTTCCAGGATCCAGTATTAATCCACTCAACAAGAATTTCCTCTCAGTTTAATAAAAGATGTGGTGACTGACATATGCTCCATGTTATGAAAAACAGATTTTAAGAGCAGATGTGCAATTCCCAACTCTATTACTTTATTTAAAAAGAATATTTGGTTTTCCTTGAAGATTCCGTGAATCATAGTCCTCTAGCTTGGATTGACATCACTGCCATAATAATAAAAACAGTACTCTGCTGGCCCAAGAATTGTCTTACTGACTTCCAGATACAGAGAAGGGTAATCCTATTAAAGAAGCAGGTAGTATTTAACCCAATTCACCCAAGGTCTCTGTAGGCTTCTATTAAAACACATGCTCCTCTCAAAATGCAATGAACAAATTTAACCTTCAAATCTGTTGCTGATGTTTCCATTACACTGACCCACATCCAAAGCTTTACTCAGAATCACCCACATACATACGCATAAAGATATTCTTTCTCTCACTGCCACAGTAACTCCACTTCTGAAGCCACTTCTCAAATTTAAAGAAACTTTAAAAGATGAAGGGAAGTTATCACTTGATTTTATATAAAGCATTAGCAATTGGGCTTATATATAGGCTGTTACTAGTTCAATCATAAACAGATGGTTTATTCCTTTAAATTCCTGCTAATTGCCTAAAGGCTCATGTTGCTTTCTTCCAATACTTACTCAGCACATCTCTCCATTCTTTCACCATTCCAGAAAGCCTGGAGGATTGTGCTGCATTATCTCATTAGCTAATGTGAAAATAAAGCAATCAGCATTCAAAAATCACTTCACTCTAGTGATTTCCTTGCTGGCCTCTGAATGCTGACTTCTAAAAATTATGGGCCACTAATGATGTATATGTATAAATCTCTTAGAATGATCTTCTCTTCCTTATTGGTTGGAAATCTAGTCTTTCGTCTATTTTAATATATGCTAGTACGGTGCAACAAGAATAGAAGTACAAGTCTAAATCCTCTCTACCTACAGCACTATCCCCTATGCCTGGCCTCTCCATCTGTTCTTTCCAATAAGCAATGACCAACAGAATAGAGACTTCCCCCAATCATGTTCCAGTTGAGACTGAAGTTGAGAATTAATCTCCTCATCTTCCATTTTGAAAAGAGATGGGCAGCTACCTTCAAACTCTTTGACAAGAAAAACCTATTTAGCAGAATTACTCAACACACTGAGGCTTCAAACCATGTCCTTTTAGGAAACCTTCATTCTGGTATATTTAAACTTTTAATTCTTTCCACAATGGCAGTTCTGCAGGAATTCATTCATAGAAGAAACCCACTTTAAATTGATATATATTTATCTCAGCCACAAAGAGCCAAAATTCTCCAAAGAGAGCATTTGCTTCACTTAAGCATTCTGGGAATGTATCCGGGAAGGGAAAGGTACTGCCAAGACCAACAGATAACAAAGAAAGATAGAAAGGTCAGTAGCCACCCCCCCTCCCCACAATGCACAGAAACTCTAATCTCAGGTCATCAGTGCAAAATTAATTTCCATTTTTAGGCTAAATAAATTCCACTTGAAAGTATCACGGAAAGATTCAGGTCAGTTGACAAAAAGATAAGGAAACCTTCACATACTTCTGCGCCTTACTTGAATACCTAAATGGAGGAACTAATGGCAACAATACACTTTTACTGTTTTTCTTTAAAATATGAACAGTGCTTCACTTGCAACTTTTACTGCCAAAAAAATTTGAGGACAAAAATTCCACAGGTGTCTCTGATCCTTCCTGCTTTATGGTTACATTACAAAGGATCTTATTTCAGGAGCCTGCTATTGCTTTACCTAAGTAGGGCTTGGGATCTCACAATGGCACAAGTCCATCTTTAACCAGTAATCAATCAACAGATCGCCAATAAGAGGCTGAAGATACAAAGGGACTTCCCACAAGTTTAAGAGAAAATGCAAAAATACTTATGACCCTCTTCATCTCTACCTACAAAAGCACACAGTAGTTATTGAGAAAGACACTGAGCTGGAAGATGCCAGCAACATTGTTATTAAATAACCCAGCTCCTTAACCTCAGTCTGGTGGCTTGGTCATCATAGAGACAGTGGACGGTCAGATTTCAGTAAAGCACAGTCCACAGCAGATTTCCTGTAAAAGACAACAGCCCTAATTGCTAGAGAAGGAAAGACTGTCATAAAAGATACTCAAATCCCCAATGTTAAGCAAGACTGAAAATCCCTTTTCGGTGATGGTCAATGTAGGGGACACTGAGGGTTCTTGGAATGTTTCTCCTTGGAGCTGGTGGAACTTGATGTTACGCTTGGCATGGGTTTATGGTGTTCACTCCTTTGTTCCCAGGGTTATTTGGAGAGGAAGGTTGCTGTGATATTTTGACCACCCCAATGAGAGGTAGAGATTCCCAGGCAAAGATACCACTGTGTTGGGCAATGCGGAGTCACCAGAAGTACAAGCTGTGAGCTGGCCTAACACCAAACAAACAGTTTTAGGTCCTGTGACTTTTCCTTATGGTGAAGTTCATGTGTTAATATTCTTTTTTTTTTAAAAAAAAAAATCTAAAGTTGTACCACCATTCTTACCATTTCCCAACAAAACTACTATAACAAACTCATGCACAATAGAAAGAAAAAATACATAAATGTAACTCTGAAAAAAGTCACCCAATAGCTGTTTAGGAGTATCAAAAATAGAATTTTGTGAAAGAAAAATCTGCCAAAATGTAAAGTCAAACCAAATGAGTTTCTAAGTTTGGGGAACTATTCAGACTCACAGAAAGGAGACAGCTCCTCAGTTTCTGGAGCCCTTTTCTGCACACATTTCAACTTTCGGCAGTGCTACTGACAATAGCCAGCCAGCCGGAACCTTTACTGTCCACAATTACAGAGTTTATCACAGTAGATGCAGCCTGTCTTGTCAATTGCAGTCCTAGTTAAATACAGTCAGCTTACATTTCCTTGGATCTTTGCATATCATTATGTGGGAACATGCTTGAAGACAAAGGAAGCACACGGAAACTGCTGGGTTCCTTATTTTGATAGTTCTCTACCCTTGAGGACAGGCAAAAACCCTTTACGCATACCCTTTGCAAGCAGGAATCAGAGGTTCCGAAGCACCTGCTTCTGAGTCTTTCTTATCCAAGCTGCTCCCTTGGCTAACTGAGAACATTTCATTCTATCTGGCAGGAAAGCTTTCCCCTGCCAGGTGTACCTCTGATATTTTCAAACAAGAGTTTAGACATTGCTTACAAATACTGTAGATTAACAGATCTTCATTTCTCCTAGGAAATGATGCTCTTGGATCACATGTGAAGCTTTAAAAAAATACAGCTGTCTTGGCTTCCTGAAATCTGGAAAGCTTTACAACATGAAAGAAGAATGGTTTCATTGGATAATAATCCATCTGCAATAAGAGTAAAGTCCATACTACTATTAAATGTATTTACCCACATGTTCATCTGAATATTCCTTGATTTGCTTTAAATACTATAATCAACTCTTGTTATTTAATTCAGCATAGATTCAGGAAAAGCAATTTGGAGTCTCACAGGTGGTCTAAATTCACTATGTTTGTCGCGTTGACGCACTCCTCAGAGAAAAAAGAAGAAAAACTTCCTATGTGATTTTTTTTCCACTCTACATTGGAGCATGAAACACAAAGCTTTTATGAGAAACTTGCTGCCTAAAAGTAAGATTGTTGCTTGCTAGCTTATGTTTCCATTTAAACAAATCTCTTAACTAAACACACATGAAAAATGTTAGGACCCTTCTTTTGATAAAAAATCTAGCATCAAACACAAGCAGGCAAACTTTAAGTCACTTCCTGAATTGCTAAACAAACAAACAAACAAACAAACAGAATCACCAAACACAGTTGTATGTTTCCTTTCTGCTTACATAGCAATTCTGTTCTTCAAATTAAAATTCTTGGTTTTCTGGCAATTATTGTTTATCCTGTTTAAATGACTGACATATAATAATGTAATTACATGTGACAAAGTGGAGGGAGGAGGGGTAGAAGACGTGTGCTGCTTAAATGATTAAAATTCAAACTATAATTATCTCCACACTGCATCACCATAACATGTGGGCTTTTGTGAGAAGCTGTACTTGGATTTCTGAGTGTTAGGGAGTTTCTCTGTGAACACAGTCAACTAAGATGAGAGCAGAGGAAGTTTGGAAAATACAGATAATTTCAACCCACAATGGTGACCCACACAAATGAAGTTCTCAACTGTCAGTGAAAGCAGCTAGTCAGTTATCTGTTTGGTAATACACCTGATTTCTTCCTTCACTCATTTGCTCCACAAATGCCTATTAGAGCCATGTGTAAGCCAAACTGTGCTAAACATGTAAACCAAAATGAGCAAAAATAGTCACTGATGATGAAGGTCAAATACAAGTCTTTTCTAAGGGTTTTTTCTTCTTTTTTTCTTTTTTCTTTTTTTTTTTTTTTGGTGGATGCTTCTGACTGATCTGTCTTATTTTACTTTACAATTAATGTCTGACAACACATGTTTAAATAGCACATAGTATCTTTTTGTGAGAAATCCAAAGCACAAATAAGGAAAAAAATAGAGGGTAGATATTAGGAAATAGGGGGCAAAAGATGGGGGAAATGGGGAGGAAAGAAAGGGAAGGGACTTGAAAAAAAGAATAGAAGGAAAAAAGGAAATAGAACTTTTACAAGTGAAGAGGGGAAGAAGGTTTGGAGGGGGGAAAGGCAGGAAGGAGAAGGGGACAAAAAAATAATGAAGATGTGTTTTGCACATGTACAGACTCTACCAGATGAAAGTGAGTGTTATGTACGGCAAATATGTACTAATAAAAAATAAAATAAAATTAATATGCAAGACAAAGAATCATATCTCTTTATTTCATATATGGTCTTTGTGTTCCAAATAACCTAGGAGTTTAGGGACAGGGAGAGACAAAGAAACAACACTATTTCTGATTCGTATTATTCTGTTTTCCCTTAGCCAATGTACCCCCCAAAAATCTGGTAATGTTAATATTCTACTATTTTATACTATTTTTAGTTCATACCATTGAACTAGTTTATAATAGCAATATGAATATTTAACATTAATTTTTAAAAGGGCTTTCATTGTTAAGGAAGTCAAAATAAAACCCAAGAAAAAAAGAGACTATCACAGACAACTTTGCAATCTAAGCTCCTAAATGACATAGCACTATTCATAAATCAGGACACCCCACCATTTAGAAATGCATTTTTTAAATATCTGGGATCCTGTTTCTAATTTGTTTTCCAAATCTCATGCATATTTTAGATGTTGACGATGGGGAGGAAAAAAATTCCAAATATTTAATACAAATTCCCCTCCCACCTTCGTTTTCCCTCATATTAAAACCAACACACAATGATGTCTTTACCAAATTGGAGAAAAAGAAGAAAAGATTTGAGAGACAGGAAAAGTGCCATACATTTTTAAGTTTTTCTTTACAGAAACTCAAAAACACAAGAGTGAGCAAAGTAAACTAGAAAAAGATACCAGCAAAGTAAACTAGAAAAAATGTCAGTAATTTTTAAAAGTATACTAATTAGATTTTAAGATATTACTAGTAAACTTTTATTAAAGAATAAGCTGTTCATTTTTCATTAAAATAGAGGCAAGTTTCACTTTCCATTGATTTGTAGGATAATTTAGGTATCTATTTCTACATCTTCTCCAAGTAAATTAATTCTAATTCAAAAGAGCAGCAGCATTACGAATCCTCAGCAATCCCTCCAAGCTGCCCTTCACTTTTCAAAGCAATGAAGTTCTGGAAAGAGAAGCTGAAATCATTCACACCTACACGTGTAGCACCGAGGAAAACAGACTCCTATGTCACGTGACAAGGAAAACCTAGTATAAACAGTATGAACAAAAAACAAAATCTGTAAATAACAAGTCAAAGACTTAATACTAAACTCACCACTCTACTGCATCGTCACATTAAGTACCTCTGTGATGACTGTTGAGAACGTCTTCACCTTGTTTTATACACCACGGAATTGGGCCTGCCCTACACCAACAAGACACAGTGGTATTCATTTTTTATCTTGCAGAACCTCAAATTCCAGCAGAGATTATTTAAAATATCTTAGGCCAGAGAAACTCAAATGGTATCACACTGTGCCATTTAACCAATTCTGGCTCACATAACAAATTGTTCTGCTAAGTACAAGCAGTTTTCACACTTCTGCCTAACAGGTTTTATTCTTGAAGAAAGTATCAAACTGAAAATTATTTCAGTAGGATGCAGTTTTCCCATAGAAACACTATTCTAATTAGATGCTAGTTTTACTGTAAATGCCCTGTTCAGTTACCTGCAAAGAACAGAATGAAGAATTAAACAATATGTTTAACATTATTAATTACTACTATGGAATGAGTGTGTCCCCTGGAATTTGTGTACTGGAAACTTAACCCCCAAATTGATACGCTAATGGTATTTGGAGATGGGGCCTTTGGGAAATAATTAGGGAAGATGAGATCATCAAGGTGGGACTTCCATGATGGCATTAGTGGCTTTATGAGAAGAGGAAGAGATTCCCAGCTAACACCCTTACAATGCACTCTACCATTATATTATGCAGCAAGAAGGCCCTTAATAGATATTGGACTAATGACAGTACCATGCTCCTCGACTTTTAGCCTCCATATTCATGAGGCAAATACACTTCTACTCTATAAATTACCCAGTCTGAGGTAGTTTGTCATAGCAACAGAAAATGGATTAAGACAATTATAGAGGGCAAACTAATCAAATTAATACTAAAGTTTAACCATTATTTAAAATGTCTTCTTCTTACTTCTTCCTTTTCTCCTGCAGCAATCTACAAAATATAGGAACATTACCTTAATCATGAAACAGTTGGTAGAGTGCCCAGTCTACAATAGAAATTCAGTAAGTAACTTGAACATGTTGCCAAGTGAATTAATAAGGATGTCTGGAGAAACTAATGGAAGGATGGGTATGTTGGTACTCTCTCATTGAGCTGTCTCCATGTAAATTTTGTTACAGATGTTAGAGATCACTTGGCATCTTTTTGGAGTGGAGGCTGTAATATGCTCCAGTCTAATTTGTGAACAAAAACTAGTGTGTACTGAATGAAAGCATGACCTGGTTGAATTCAGGTTTGTCATGGGGAGAAGAAGGAAACTAAACCATCTGTCAGCTGGAGGGTATAATCTTTCACATATTCAATTCCTAGCCTCCCAACCCTACTCCCAATCTTTCTCTTTATTCAAAGGAGTCTTGCTTTTTCAGGGCAAGCACTCTCCATACTCTTATACCAAAGCAGAACTATTTAAAGTATGATCCGTGAATTGGTCATTACCAGTCAGTCCCTGGCATCGTAAGTTATAGAGGGAGAGAACAAGTATTCAGAAACTTTCGCAGCAGTTTGAACAATGCCACCACAGCCAAGCACATGATCTACTCAATACTTTCCATAAATTAGACTTGCGGAGCAGGATGTGAATCTGTTTAGGTTGAGGCCAACTTGACTGGGTGAGTTGCAGGTGATGTAAGCAGCATACTAATCTTGTGGAGTCAGTCTTGTATTCAATGGATTGGAAATGTAAAAAGCAAAACCAAAACCAAAACCAAAAAATCAGCCTTTTCCACATGGAGCCAGACAGACCTAGGTCTGAATCCTTGCTCTACCATCTGGCTGACTATGAGAACTGAGCAAGTTACTTAACCGCTTTGAACCGCATCCCCTCATCTGAGGATGTGCAGATGAAGGAGACATATCTCTGTTAAGTGAGCAGCACCTCCTTGTGTCATGAAATGGGCAAGTTCAATAATTGTGCAGCACAAGGGTTAACTTCACACTCAAAGCTTCTTTGGATGTGGTCTGTCACACAACTGTGTGAAAAAATCATAGCTACCCTGCCATAATATAATGAGTGCCCAGCACCTTCCCACACCTCAAGTAGAAGATATTTCGGCTACAAATTCAGCACACAATGGACTGGATGTAGATACAATGATCCTGTGGTCACCACAGTAGCCAGACTTAACTATATGTGACTACTCTCTTTGGGCCATTATAAAAGCAAAAAATTTTCAACCTCATCCAAAAACAGCTAAAGACCCAAAAACAGCAGTTGCCGACTGTTATTGATGACTTACAGTCATAAACATGGAAGATCAAGAGGGAAACATCTGAATTTATGTGGAAACACATGGATAACTGCAACCCCATATGCATAGAGATATTCTGGACACTCTGGTTTGTCTTTGCTTCTTTGTTTGTTTGTTTGTTTGAAAGTCTTTTCTTATGATTGTGAAGTCACCTGCAAAACGCCCTGAGCATAGGATCTGGAAAAAGCAGATAGCAAATACCAGATCCCTTTTGATCCTTTCTCCACTATTTTTGCCTGTGAAAGTGTCCTTTCATTCTTTCCGCCTTGATTTAAACTAATTCCATTACAGAGTTTCCTTTCTATTTGTTCTGAATGCCAACTGAGTGGAAGCCTAACAATAGGTCAGGGATGCTACTCACACTGGTTCTGAAATTTTTTCACCCTCAATCTGTAGGACAATCAGCAGCAGTCCTCAAAGGGCTGCTGGCTGGAAACAGGAAAGCCCTGTAATGCCAGGACTGATTTATACCATCAGTCATCAAACTCCAGCCCAGCCTGCTTGCACACTTCTGGCTCCTGTTTCACTAGTGGGGCGAGGGGTCACTTGGGTCACAGAGGACCTTACAAGGTTTCTGGGGAGAATAATAGTTTTTCTGTGTTCCTTCCCTACAAAAGGCAGCTGGTTAGCACCACTGTCTAGACGTGCAAAGATATTTTTTACTGGGCACAAACAGGTTTCTTTCTTTCTTTCTTTCTTTTTTTAATGAGTGAGAAAGGGATTTACTTTTATTTTAAAGCATGCACACAGCTACAGTGGCTTCTCTAGAAACCTTTCTTAAGAGAGGACTTTGTGTCAGGCTCACATTCAGAAATAACAAACAGGATGAAGAAAGGGATACAAGCTGTGACAGTATGTGACATATGGCCTAGGAGGCTCTGGAGATGGCTTTCATTTTTAGATTAAAGGATTCACCTTTCAGATAGGGAGTGCAGAAGATCAGCCAGGAATCTTGTGATTGTACCCTAATTTTCCACTTTCTGATACATCTTCTTAATGGATCTTTTTTTCCTGCTGGCGCCACACTTCCAATAAAGCCTAGACGTGGACCAAACCCTGGTTTCCATCCTCCACAAGGACTGAAAAACATTAAAGTTCCATGGATATAACCAAAGCTGATGTGCAGAAATTTAGGAGTTTCTGAATTCCGTTTCCCAAACTGACCATATCATTCACATAGATCGCCTTGGTGCTGTTATTTTAATTATTTTACATGGCGCCTCTACAATCCTGATGATAAAATGGAAAAGCTGTTTGGTTGGAACTTGTGCTGCAAATAGCAATGACAATGTTAGGAAAAAATCTCTCACAGTATTAACTGGCTCACAAAGATTATTCTTAACACAAGCTGTTCCCAACATATGGACATTATTTTTGCGTGACCCAGACTCATGAGCAGGCTCTGCAATCCCAATCCCCCAGTGGGGCTACTCTGTCCCCATTCTAAGTCAGAAAAGCTAAAGAAGCACTGGAGGGGTTCCCAAAATTGAACCAAATGTTCAGAGGTACCATCTCTACACAGAAGGAAACACACAAAAAGAACACTCCTGGTGCCCTGACATCTAGGAGAGGAGACAAAAAGCTCACACAACTGCTACCTCCAAAGATGAACCAGGGAGTTCTGGCATTCTAATTTACAACTCAGATTGTATCTTTTAATAGAAGCACCAAGTTTAAAGAGATTTTCTCATGGCTCTATAAATTTTTTAGAATTTAGCTGTATTTAAAAAAACTATAAATGAATTGAAAACTGCCTGCATCATTAAATGTACAACAGATATGCTATATGGGTTATTTCTTAAGTAATCAATTAAAATCTTCAAAATAAAAGATGAGTGAATAATGTAATTCATGTAGGAGCACTTGTTTTCATATCAGTTCGAGAAAGCACCATGTCAATAAGTTGCTGCAATGTAGGACTTGGGAAATAGGCTTTATTTAGTTCCTTAAAGTTTTCGGGTACATAGACTCCTAATGGATACATCTGTTCTAAGACTTACCTCTTGCATGATGTCCCTTGAGAGGTTCTGTGATTCTAATCCAGGTTTGATCATTAACCATGTTACCTGGACAAAGCCATTGGACTTCACTCCTTTCCCCTTAATGCCCTTATTCATCAAAAAGAGAGATAATATCTCACTAAGAGAATGAAAGGGGAAAGAATAAAGCTAACTCTAACATCACTCTGGACTGAGATAAACAGAAAAATTGTAACTTCACTGGCTCTAAGTGACTTCTGCTTGGTGTTAATTTCCTACTGGTGCTAAAACAAGTTATCACATTAAGTTTAGTGAGTTAAAATAATACAGATTCATTCTGTGACAGTCCTGGAGGTCAGATGTCGAATATCCAGATGTTGGCAATGCTGTATTCCTTCTGGCAGCATCAGGAGAGCTTTCTTTTCTTCTTCCAGTTTCTAGAAGCCATCTGTATTCCTGAGCTCATGGTCCCTTCTTCCACCACTCCAGCACCTGCTTCCATCACAATGTCTCTTTTCTTCTGCTTCTGATACACATCTTCCTCTTATAAGGACGCTTGTGATTACACTGGGCCACTCAGTTAATCCAGAATCATCTCCCCATCTCAAAATCTACAGCTTAATCATCATAGTCAGAGAATTCAAGGATTGGGTAGAACATGTGTATAGGGGAGTTATCATTTAGATTACCAGAAGGGGAAAGACCTAATTGTAGACACATCTGGAAAATATTTAGTCTGATGCAATCAAGTAAACAATTTCTTCAGGTTTAGTCTTTATAGGCACCGTGCTCAGTTACTCAGATTTCCTGCCTTCCTCCTGCTCATCCTCATGACAGCAGCCAGTTGCACGGTGAGAGGAGAGTGAATCTCCTTTTTTGCAGCAATATGGAAAATGGAGATCACAAATCAGATGGTATCCTCTGGATTCCCACTGCCTCTGCTGCAAAGTGGCTAAGCTGGGCTGCTGCTAGCCTGGTGAGCACGAAGTGAGATGGGCAGGATCTCCAACTCTGGATATTCCACAGGCATCTGCTACTGTTGTCCCCAGGTGGAGTCAAGGCCACAAGATGCCACGATGAGCTACGGGTCTTGTCCTCCACCCAGCTCCTGACCTAAGCTCATTTGCTTCTTAGCTATCTCAGAGTAACTCAGGAATATCTGGCTCTTTGTGACACCACACAGAAGCTGAGGTAGAGCTGCAAATGTACCGACCTCTGACCTCATCATTTTCCACTGTGCCCAGCTCCTTCCCTCCCTGGAGGGATATGCCATTCCACCCATCCAAAAGTATCATCTATTGCCCCGTACTTGAATCTAGATAACTCTGTGACTTTCTTTGACCAACAGAATAGAGTAGAAATAAATGCTAGAGCTCCAAAGCTTAGCATTCAGAGGACTGGCAGCCCCAGCTTTTTCTTTCTTGGAACCCAGCTAATTGAGGAAGCCTAACTACTAGGAGACCAGCACGTTACTGTGGGAGGAATGAAGTAGCAAAGCCACACAGAGAAGCACTGAGGTACCAGACATGGGAAGGGAGACTTCTAGGACCTTCTAGTCCAGCCTGATGCCAAGTGAATACAGTGGCCACAGAATGCCCAGCAAAAGGAGCCAACACGTGGAATCTTGAGAAACAATAAATTGCTGCTAGTTTGAGCTACTAAGTTTAGAGTGGTTTCTTACACAGCAATAAGTAGCTAAAGGAAGGAGAAAAATATTTTTTAAAAACTCTGTAATCTGATCACAACAAGAGGGCATAAACAAAATGATCAAAATGTGGTAAGCAGACATGTTACCAGAATGCCCACTCATTTGCAAGGGTTTCATGGTGCTTTGCTTTTAACTAAATACACTCACTCATTTAATTCATCTGTAGCCAAAGAACTACTTGCACTATTTTTCTTTTCCTTCCCCAATTAGCATGCAGAGATTTCCTTCAAGGTTAAGGGAATGTGATATGCAAAGTCACTAGACCACTGTCCTGAATAACAAACCAAAGTCTTTTGACATTAGTGAGAAAATTCCTCAAGAATGCAAAGAACATAATGCCAATTGTGAAGTGTGAAATTCCAGGGCATTAACCCTTTGAGAGACGCTGTCTTGTTCAGTCTTACTTTTTGGTTGATCAAAGGGACCATGAAACTAGATTGGAACATTATGCACCAGACTTTCCTGCCTACTCAGAAAAAAAATTATAATAGGAACTTGAGCCTTTTAAGATCTCCCATATGGCCTGTATTTTAGCAACTGGGTTTTAAGACAAGAAGGATCACTATCATTTAAGAATGGTATCCAGTCAAATATACCTCATAATTCAGTATAAAAATCCTAACCTGTAGCTTTCATCCAGGCCTTGCTGTTTACCTTTGAAAATGTTTTTAAACAGGAAATTAATAGTAAAGTCATGCCCAAAGCATAATATTTAAATAAGGACAGAGGACCCCTACATTTACGTAGTAAAGCAATTTGTTTAGAAATTTATCAGGGTGAGAAAAAAGGGAGAGTAATTCAGACAGGGAGGTGCAGATTATCTCTTTTTCTGGTTTCTGTCTTTACCATTACTTCAAATTATTAACCCTGTCGCCATGGATGGAGACGAGGGACCACACAAACACATACTCTGGAGTTACGAACACAGTTACACAAAAGCCAGGCTTCCAGGTCCCTAAAACTCCCTGCTAAGAATCAAGAGCAGTGACATATTTATATTTTTCAAGTCACCCAGACAAGAAGTTTAGACTGCATAAAAAGCCAACAATATATCATATTATTTTTAGCTGTTACAATGAATCCACTCAGGCACAGTGTTCATACAACATTCATCAGCCAGGAATATAACCTCCCTATTTTGAACACAAACTTGTTTGTATAACAGAACTCAGGAGAAAAACAAGCTATTTTAGAGTCAAATGTCCCAGATTCAAACGCCAGCGTGAGCACTAAGTATGTCGCCTTGAGCACAATACTTAATATCATAGCCTGAATTTCTTTATCTGTAATAAGCAAATAATGATCATAGCCATTTTTACAGGATTGGGGGAAGAATAACAATGGTTTCACGTGAAAAATGAAAACTTCAATTAGGAGCCAGGCATATATCAGCTGCTATGTTTTGGACCTTTGAAGGCTCCATAGCTACTGCAAATACCTATGTGGTAAAGGCTTGGCAAGTTCAGGAGGTACTGAGCCTTTGAGAGTTGGGACCTTGTGGGAGGTCTTTGGGTTACTGCAGGTGCTCTCAAGGGGGACTGTGAGACCTCGGCCCCTTCCTTTTCTGCTGCTCCTCCCTTGCTCATGATGAAAGTGCCTTTGCCCCACCATACTCTGCCACCTTAAGGTGCTCTCTCACCACAGGCCAAAGCAATGGGGCCAATAATTATGGACTGAAAATTCTAAAACTGTGAGCCAAAGTAAACCTTTTCTCTTTATGAGCTAATTATCTTGTGATAGCAATGGGAAGCTGACCTAAACACTAGCTATTCCATTGGTGCTAGTGGATATCATTAAAATTATTAGTGTTTGGTTTTTTCTCGTGTAGTATTGACATCAATTCCCTGGTTCTTAATCATTAAGAACTAAAGCAATCACCTAAAAAAAGTATGAGAACAGATTTATAACTTAAGAAAGATAGAGGATCCAATCTATATGAAATCTAACCAGATGAAGTGTGATGAGAAATGTGACGAGCGGAGAAAACAGACACATGTAATCATTAAGAAAGATCATTGCTAAGTCAACTGTGACAGCAACTCTGAGAGAATTCAAAGTCTATTTTGTCACTGTTGTTTTTGTTTTTTGGCAAGTTGGTGAAAATCCAATTCAGCTACATGCCTGCCACCTCCTAGATTCGTTCCCATGAGATAAAATGTGATGAAGTCCTTGAAAACCCAGTAAGTGCAATGCTGAAGGGAATTTACTGGATGCTGATTCCATGTCAGACTTGTTGGCATTTTATATGAGCCATATGCTTAGCTTTCACCAGAAGCCTTTGAAATAATTCTAATGTTCTTCATTTTGCTGAGAATGGAACTGAGATTTAAAGAGCTTAGACAACCTGCCCAAAGTCCCACAGGTAGTAAGGGGACTGTGTCTATAGATCCCTGAATGTCTGCTCTTTTGACTGGGGGTTGGGGGTAGGAGGGGTCTGTCTCAAAGTTTTGAGACCTTCCCATGAATTTTGCAGAGAAGAACAGGAAATGGATTACATAATCATTTTTCATTCCATGTCTAGACTCTAGGAAGCAACCCATAACCCACTAGGAAGCAGACAAGAAGCATGGAGCTGTGACCATAACACTGGAAATGCATTGGGGGAGGATGGGGAAATAACAATCTGAACATTCATTCACAGTTTAGAAGGTCAGCACCAACTTCAGACAGATGTCTGATATTTTATATGATGAACTTGCTTGTGCATTGTGTAGAACCGCTACATTTTCCATTATGAAGCCATAATGCTGGTTTATTTCCAATTTCATCACTGAAAGTCACATAGGAAAAAAAAAAACTGATTGGCTTTCAATGGAATTCTGTCTGAGTTTTAAGCCAGCATGTAATAAAGAAGTTATTCTCTTTAGACGCATTCAATTTTTAGACTGCTAACACATGGCAAAAACACAAAAACGGTGTGTTTTACTTATAAAGATTCAAAGACTGATCCAAAAATTATATAAAATTAAGAAAAAACAATCTTTCTTTAGAAAGTTTTCAATTTTAAGGTTACTTAGTAGCTGTTTGTAACTTTTGGAAAATGAGACAATAAGGGAGACAGGCATTACCAATCTTTTTTAAATAAAGAGATCATTTTACACCATCTTCGTTTCATCAATATATTTTCACAATCTCTAAAGCCAGTATCTAAAATTTTAATTTCTCGAGGACTACAACAGTCTATTCCTTTTTGTGCCAATAGTATCCATTAAAGTCTGTAACAAACATTTTATATCCACCAAATATTTCCAATTCTCTTCCTTTCAAGAACACAATAGGGTCATGGTTCCTTGCCCACATACTGTTAGGCACGATCATTTGACTTACTTTCATTTGTCTTTCATCAACTGGTCAATGTGTGTGAGTGACAGCAACATTACCTCTAGGTCAAATCCCACAGGATGTGGTGCAGGATTCACCGTGTTTCCTTCCATTCACTTCACTGTAGAAACTGACAACATCCCATACAGGGGAGATCCCATTGAGCTGCAGCTACAGGTGATGAGGTACACACGGGAACCAGACTCCAATGAATATGCAGCAGACACAATGAAGAAAACTTTGTTGCTTAAGCAACTGAAATTTGAATACTGTTTGTTACTGCATCACAACCTAACACATCCTAACTGATTAAAAAGACCCTGAAGAAATCTCAATAAAGAAAAATCAAGAAAAGAAAACCTGAGAAAATATAGATGCAATTGCTACTTCCATCGACCTCATCACCCATTTTCTGTAATTCTTTATAGGCTTAAATCTGAGAATACTGTGGTTACCAAAGCCTGATACAAACATTAGCATGACCAAGTTGAATATTTGTTTGAATACAGCATCATGCTGCCAAATGCCACTGTCAGCATCACCTCTCAAAGATACTAGAATCTGCAAAGAACAGTCTGTTCACATAACATCTGCCAGAATAAGTGTGCTCCTCAGAAATGAGGTCCCTTTACTCAATGGCTAAACACAGCGCTAGAGCACCAGAAGAAAAAAACACAAGAAAAACCACAAAAGAAACAAAACACAGCTTTGCAGAACAGGAATATCTAAAGAGTTCAAGGTGAAAAATGAGAACAATAAAGTAAACCAAAAGCATACACTCAAGAAAATGGTGTACAGATGGACTATAATCTCAAAAATATGCTAACAAGAGAGGCAGAAAGAATTCAGCACAGCCACTTAAACATTCTCTCTCCACTCGAATGCATCTGGAGGATTTGCACCTGCTATTTATGTTGCTGTGTACCACTTCCTTCCTTCCCAAGTAGACAGATGTCAAACGACAAGGCCCTTTCGTGTGCAGTGCGGAAAGGGAGAATGTCAGGAAAAAGTACAAAAATAGAACCCAATGCTTGAGAGGAGAAAGGAAAAATAGATGAGTGAAACTTGTACACGTCTGCAGGTAGCACTGCCATAAGCACTGCTCTCGCTTCTCACTCACTCTCAGGAAATGATGTGGATACCAGGTGGAAACTCTGACATCTTTCCCCAAATCTGAAACCACAGTTTGGCTTCTGCTCCCAGCAACCCACTAAAAATGGCAGCAGTCCATGAATTTTCCCGGAGATGCAACACACGTCAAAGAATTCTGAGCCAGTCAGTTGTCACCTTTTACAGATGGGGAGGTTAAAGAGCTCACTTAAAGTCACACATCGGAATAGTCACAAGCCACTTAGAATCTTCAAATGGGCAGATTTATTATCTATCTTGTCGCCAACCTGCTTGCTTTTTGGGCCACTTATGTCACCAATGGTTACCTCTTCTCATTTGAAAGGGATTCACTCTCCCTTAGACTTCCTGACACTAATCTCTTCTGACATGTTTTCATCTCCATTTTTTAATTTGCTTACCATTTTATGACACTTATTATGTGCCAGGCACTATTGTTAGTGCTTTAGAAATATTAACTTATTTAATCACAATAACATGGGATAGGTACTATTATTGTCCTATTATACACATGAGGCACAGTGAGGTTAAGTGACTTGCTCTAGGTCCACAGCAAGAAAGAGGCAGAGGACTCAAAACCAAGTCAAATGGCCTGAGACAAAATTCGTATTCTTCCTCCATACTCTCTTACTATTCTTCTCTCCCAAAGATTAGAAAGTTCACATTCCTCTCCTGCCTGCTTAGGAGGTCACTTGTGAGAATCTCAATTCCAGAACAATCAAACTGTTGAGCTATTGAGACCACCCAAGGAAACTACTTATTATTCCCCAGCACACATTCTAGAGAACTGTTTTTCCTAATTACTGAGTACATGAAGGAGAAAAGAAACCAGCAAACTGTTCTTTTTTTCCAAAAGGACTCACCATTTAGTAGGCAAACAAGGCAACGGAACAGAAGTAAGCCCAGAGGACTAGACAATGTGGTATGAGTTACAGATAAAGCAAAACTTGCACCGAATTCATCAAGAATGATTGATTGAAACCCAACTAGGGAACTCATTTGTTTTTGCAATCTAAAGAAGGAAAGAGTCCTGTTTTGGTAAGATAACCTTAAGCCTGGCTTCTGTTTTATTTTTCTTAAGTATTTTTGTAATTTGGGGTTTGCATGAACAGGAGGGCAAAGGTCTCCTGGCAAGAGCTCCTTTGTCAAAATCCAGAAAAACAAATAATCAACAGTAACACTTTGGAACAGGCCACAGCTGCACTGCTTTCAAACATGTTACCTTCCACTTCTTTAAGGAAATGAGCACACAAAGCCTTCCAGAATCCTCTGACCCAGAGGGGGTCACTGCACAGGACCAACTCATTTTTTGCCTAAGACAAGGAGAGGGCAGTAGGGGAGGAGGGAGGAAATGGCCAAGCAAACTGATAAACACAAAACTTCCCATTCTCTTGACCCCCAGGCAGAAGGCAAACAAATTCCATCATTTGTAAGCTTGAAGACAAACTTTGTGTGGCACTTAAATACACATATGATATGGCTTCCCTTTGAGTCAGAAGAAATGAATAACTCACACAGGCAGACCCTACATAGATTGTGGTAGAAAGAGGAAGGGGCAGGCAGAAGCAGGTATTATTTTATGTACCATGAGTACAAATGAAGGTATTTCATACTTAACCTGTAATGATTATTTTAGATGAAAGGAAAACCAACATCAATTCCTCAATAGCTATGAACTGTAAACATAATGGCCTAGATTTTTCCACTAATTTCAACAAGGCAGCAAAAGTTTGTTTATAAAGACCTGTCAAACTACACTCAAGAACAGGGTGGTTCTTTTAAGCAATAATGTTTCTGTGCCAATCCAAAGTCTAAGACAGAGAGCCCCTGGTAGGAAATGACAATGCTGGGTGGGAACAACTACAGTACAGACCGGACTGTTTAGCTATCCTCAGAGAACAACCCTTCCTCAACTATGGAAGGCAGCAATATGCAGAGACCCTTCAAAGGACTTAGTTATCTGAGCTGCTCTAAACATATCCGATTCCAAATGTAAAACTGCCAGGCTAAAGTTATGATTCGCTATTTCACTAATGAAACATCTATACTATTATAAACACCTATAACTATTATAGAGAAGAATGTACAGAGAAGAAAGTAACTTATATACATGCCATGAAAAGAACTCAGAATTCCATGGACTCTTACAGGAATCTTTGCACACTCTCAAATTTCATAATTAGCAGTCCTAGTTTTAGATCAAAACCATTCGTGCACATATAAAAGTTCTCTAAAACAACAGCACCTCAGACATCCACTGCTCAGCTGCCCAGCAGCCCAACTCCTCCGAAACAGCCATGAAAGTAGGAGTTTAAGTGTCTGGCTATGTGAGCAGAATCTAAAATAGAAAAGTCTCCACATAAAGAGTGAGGGAAAAGCAATGTATTAGGCAACTCCTTCAGAGATTGGCAACTGACCATTCACGCTAACACCTATAGACACCCAATCTGTAGTGAAAAATAACTAAGAGTGGATACCATTGGTGAAAAAGTGGCAGGCAGCAGAGAGAGCAGGCAAGAGAAATAAAGTTGGGGTAGTACAGAAAAGACCCCCTGAGAATGCAGAAAAGCAAGAGTGGAAACCACAGCCACAATAAGAGGAACACGGAAGACACAGTCTAAACTGAACAGTCCATAGGCTCAAGACCCTACCCAGACATGAAGCCATTAGAAGTCATTCTGTGTGTTCTCTGTGTTAAAACAAGGAGACTATTCTTTATAGTTTGTTCTACACCAAAAATGTCCAGAAGAAAAACAGATATGCTCTTCTTAATTTAAGAATCCATCTGCACCAGGCAATGAACAATGTCACATCTTTTGAGCGGGATCAACGGAGTGACTGAGATATTTGGTGGTCAAGAGGAATATTTTTAGAACTGAGAGATGGAGCTAATCAGGATCTAACACAGATACCCAGAGGGAAGACCACAGATGAATTTTCCTCTGCTTTCCTTTTTCTGGAAACATAAGAAGTACAGATTTCCTCAGGAAGCAAAAGATGAATAATGATATCAAGAGTTACCCCATCTGACACACAGAAATCCAGTTCTTTAAAGGCAAAGCAAGCAACAAATAACATCAACGTAAGCAAGAAGCAGTTTCAGAAATCTACCATTCCAAATCCCCAAAAGCTCTGAAAACCAAAAGTTTGAAAACTTAGTGGCAAAACCTGACCCGAACTTATCAGAAGCTACGCAGTGTCTTTATTTACCCAATGTGGACATTCATGAGCTTCATTACCAAAAATATTGACGTGTCTGAATATTGAGCACTCTAATCGGAGTGATTACATCAAATATGTTGTGTGCCCTGTATCAACTTTTTTAAATGTGGGGATAAGATTATTCAAAAAGCAAATAAGACTCCAGGAAAAACAGCTTGCAATGCCACACCTGGCTTCAACTGGCATTTTAAAAGCACTCACTATTCATCTGGTACTAGGCCAAGTATTGGTATATTTGTTTCACAAAGGTCTGAATTTGATTTTTGTCTTATATGTAAAAGACAATCAAGAGTAAGAATCACCATAATTGCTTGAAGCATATACAGAGTTTCGCATTCATAGAGAGAAAAGGACAGTAAGAGGAGTGAGGAAAGATTAGACCCTGTGTCATATGCTTGCTGGTTAGTGCAAATAGCTTTTAAGAAGTTCATAGTAGGTATCTGTTATGGTTTATATACAGTGTCAACTTGAGAAGTTCAGAAGCTTAATTAAGTAATTCAGCAGCTCTAAATCCTGGGGTATAGAGCACAAGCAGTTACCTGTTCATTTTGTCAATTTGAGAAAGTTAGAAGTTTAACTGAGAGACTCAGCAGGGAGCCAGGGTTCTTACTTTGTAAATATCCTCATCCTGTGCAAAGGAGGGCAAGGAGATTTGTGAATGCTACACCCACCCTGGAGTCGGGGAAGTGTCCTGTGTACAAAAGGGAGAAAAAGAGGCTTGCTCTTGCCCCTTTTACTCTGGCTGCTTTTTCCTCTCACTGCTGCCTTGAAGTGTTGCCTCAGCGCCATGCCACCCTGCCTTGAAACCAGCTGATCATGGACTGAAACCTCAAAAAACTGTAAGATAAATAAACCTTTCCTTTCCTAATCTTGGGTGTCAGGTGTTTTGTCTCAGCAATGAGTGAAAAGTAACTGAAACAATATCTGAGTTACCTATACCAAAATAAGAGGAATGTGATCACATATTCAGAGACTTGACCCTCAGAAGACTTAAAGTCAATTTAAAATAAAAGCAAAATAAGGTGCCATGAAAGTTAACAGTCAGTATTCCATCCCAGGGTAACACCACACTGTATCAGCTACAGAAAAAATGGCTGGCTTTCATGCATCTCATCAAAAGTTTTTGGAGAAAGCATCGCATTCCAAGACATTTGGTACATCCATTCAGGAGGCCGCCTCGGGCATATTACTGGTAATATTTGGTCCTGAATGACTGATAAAATCTATAACTTTGTCTAAGTTTTATTGCTGCAGAAAAGTGCTCAATCCAAAACCCCATGCAAACTCCACCACCTTCACATGTCCACGGCTGAGACCAGCTGGGTAACCACATAGAGTTGGCCTGGGCACTCTCAGGACTGTCCCCTTGATGGGCTTCTTCCTTCCCCATCAGGGAGCACTCAAAAGCATGTAAATTGCCTGTTCCTCTACCTCTCCCAAGAGGCCGTCACCTGGTCACCCCAGCTCCCCACCTGGCCGCTCTCTTCCACTCCAAATCAGTGTGCCCGGCAGAGCCATAAAGGATGCGCGTTTTACCGCAAGGCAACATACTTGTGCTTAATGCAAAGCCTTTTTGTTTTTATTTTTGTTTTGCTCATCTTCAAAATTCATTTTAGCAGCCTCTTTGATCATGTTGGTACACAGGCCTCTCAAAACTCTCCCTCCCAGACTGCATGAAATTCAAATCTTTCTACTTGTTCATGGCTATAGTCAAAAGCAAAAGGATTTCCCTCCAGTGATAACCCTGCAAAAGAAAAGTTAGAACTTCAAACCGGTTCATAACTTTGCTGACTCCCATTTACTTCCTCATATCCTACAGAAGGCATCTGGTGTCCATTTTCACCAAGCATCCCATAATGCTTGCCTCCCCAGTTGTCCCCACCAGAGGGAATTCCCTGGCTTCACCGAAGCTGCCAGAGTAACAGATTTGCATATGATCCCTCCCTATGCACCGGAGCTACATGGCACTATTAGCCTTTTAACCCCAATTGATTATTAATAGTTATCTTTTTTTTCTTTTCTTTACATATAAAATACTTTCTTTTTTCCTCCCATGTGGTACTGAGGATTGAACTCAGGGAGCAACAAGCTAGATCCTCAGCTCTTTTTTTTTTTTTTTTTTTTTTTTTTTTTTTTTTTTTTTTTTTTTTTTTTTTTTTTTTTTTTTTTTTTTTTTTTTTTTTTTTTTTTTTTTTTTTTTGTATTTTCATTTTGAAATAAGGTCTTCTTAAACTGCCCAGACTAACTTCGGATTTGTGATTCTCCTGCCTTAGCCTCCCAATAACTCATATTAACAGGTATATACCACTCTGCCTAACTAAAACTTCTCTCTACTTATGGAAAAAAAAGAATCGATATGCACTTGTAGGCTGGTGTATGCCTATAACAACAGCTACTCAGGAGGCCAAGGCAGGAGGATAAGTTTGAGACCAGCCTGGGGAATTTAGAGAGATCCTGCTGCAAAATAAAAATTAAAAAGGGACATAGTTCAGTGGTAGAGTGCTTGCCTGGCATTTTTTCAATCTCCAACACACACACAAAGCAATGAGTTATATGTCCATTAAAAAAAAAGTTTTAATTAAAATTTTTTTAACATTAAGGGCTAATTTAGCTGAGCATGGTAGCACACATCTGTAATCCCAGCTCTTGGGAGACTGAAGCAGGAAGATTGCTGCAAGTTCGAGGTCAGCTTGGGCTACAAAATGAGTTTAAGACCATCCTGAACTGCATAGTAAAACTCTGTCTCAAACACACACACGCGCACACACACACACACACACACACACACACACACACACATACAGAACTAATTTAAAATAAGATCGTGTCCATTGTTCAGACAACTTCCAAAGAGAAGTTTCAGGTATAATTTGATGAATGAGCACGCCACCAAGAACTACCTGTGGCCTCATTTCAGAAAGGACAAAGCTCATTGCTAGTTCACCTTATTAATCATATCTTTTATAGTTTGGGACTAAAAAAATTCATTTAACATTGGAAATACCATTTTCACCTTTACACTTTTCACACAAAATCAGAAACAAATAGGAAAATATCACACACTAAAGATATCAAATATACTGAGTCATTTCAAATTAACTGCTACATACCTCAGTTTCCCTTTAGGTAAAGTAAAGATTAATAGTAACACTACTATGAACAAGGTGTTGCTATAGTACCACACTCCTAAGACTGTTTTCTGGGTTTACGTTTTAGTCATAACCCAAAACTGTTCAACACAAGAAAAAAAAATAGATCACCTAAGCTTTAAACTAAGAGACTTGTGTTTGAATCCCAACTGCAAACCTGCTCACTCAAGCCAGAATTGCGATTTCTTGGGCCTGTTTCTCCCTGGAGAAAGTCTTGGCTCAAGTGCAGTTGCTGCTCTAAGGGGCTCACACATACTGATCCTCACCATACTCCCACGAGGTGGTTACTCTGATCCCCACTTTACGGTGAGGAACTGAGGTACAAAGTAGGTGAAGATGTTAACCAGGGTCTCACAACTAGATGCAGCCACAAGAGGTCCAGCATTAGAGTATCAACAGCTTGTAAGCACTATACCACACCACGTGGGGATACCATTTTGGGGCTACCCCAGCAACCTCCAGGGTTGCTACAATATCCAAAGGTCCAGGTCAAGGTGTAAATGCTGCACATACATATGAGCATTCATTACTGCCAAATTCTTAGAGTTAATGTTGATTGCAGTTTTCAAAAATGAAATCTAAAATAATTCACCAACTAGTAAGGATAAATTCAAATTGGCCCAAGTACAGTAAAACGTGCTTCCTCCAGCATTCTCACAATGAAGAACTTCTATCTTCTTAGCCCTTGGCAGCTACAAGCTAACACCTGCCGGGAAATCTTCTCACATAGTAATCCATCTCTTCCATGCTCCACGGTGCAGAACTTGGGAGTTTCTGTGGGGGACCTGCCTGGCATCCTGTGCACACGTTGCAGGAGCCTCCTGAAACCTGCACACTGGCCCTGCCCCAAAGCTTCCTGCATTTCACCTCCTTTGAGAGGAAGAATTGGTTGAGTAAACCTGAGGCAAGGTTCACACAATGGAGTCCTATGTCCAAATCAGTCATCAAATAACAAGTTCCAGTCAACCTCTGAAATAAAATCAGCAAATAATGGAATATAATTTACCCCACTCATAATCTCCAGAGGCAGCCAGGATCCTAGCTTCATCCCATTTGGTCCTACACCCTAAATCCAAAGCATGGCTCTAGCACATGTTTTAGTCTGGCCTTCACAGACAGGAAGTTTTTATATTGATGATTTGATGAATACTTCAGCTAACATAAAAAGTAGGGGTGGCATTTTTAAAACCATATTGTCACCATTTAAGGCCACTGTACACTGAAGCACTCTTCTGGGCACACGTGAATGTCACCTCCATTAACCCCAGCAGGCCTATGAGGGAGGTATTATCATCCATTCCCATCTGCCCTTCCATATGGAAAGCAGAAGCTCCCAGGTCTGGATGAACATATCTCCCATGGTTTCTTAACCTTTAGTCCCATCCAAAAGGTCTCTTCCTTTGCAGGTCACCCACTCGCAGGCAGCCCCCTTCTCTACCACTCTATCTTGTTTAGCTATATTCATAGTATTTAGTATTATCAGACTTGTAATTTATTTGTTAACTGACTTTCTTCAGTACAGTGTTGGTTTTGTGAAAGTGAGGGAATGTGCCTGTCTGGTCCCAAGCTGCATCCTCACTGCTAGTAACAACATTGTCAAAGAATGGCATTTAAGTGTGTAGGAAAGACAAGGGAGCGGGGAGGGGGAGAAGAGAAGGGGAGTGGAGGGGAATGGAAGAGTAAGGGAGAGAAAGAAATCGATGGAAAGGGAAGGTGAAATGAATGAAGGTGAAATGAATGAATGAAGAGAAGGAGGGAGGGAGGAAACAAGCAAGCAAGCAAGGAAATGGAGGACAGTCCAAGCTTGAGAAAGAGAAAGGCTTGTGTATGGTATTAGGAAGAACTCTGTGACTTAAAAACTTCAAATTCCAAGCTACTTCAGGGAGGAAAGTTGTGAATAGCTAGAAATTCAGAGGTAATATGAGCCCTATATATGAAAGGATGTTAGTGCAATTCCTTATGAATTGTGAATGACTTAAAACTCCAAGGCTATCCCACCTTTCGGATATTGTATCTTATTACCACTGGCAATATTACAAACCTCTAGAAATCTAAACACATGTTTGCTCTCTGGTTGGAAATTGCTTCTTTATTGATCTGCATACTGCATCCACCCCAGCATGCCCCCCAACCCTGTCAGCCCTTTAAAAGCCTGAGTTGACAGAGTTTCACAGTCACAAGCAGCATTCTAAAATTGGAATTTGGCTGGCTAACCATACACAGTAGCCCTGGAATGTAACAAACAAGTGGGCTAGAGGGTGTGAGAAAGTTCTGTGGTATCAAAAGTTTCCAAGGTAGCAGTAAGAGTTGGAATCCCACAGGTAGCAAGGTGTGGTGCTGGCCAAGGGAGATGGTCGACCAGATGGCAGGAGCTGGAGCTGCATTCCTTCAGTATGGCATTTTGTTGCTCATGTGAAAAGCTGGTAACTTTAATGGCACCATGACATTAGTAATGTATTCCCAGACCTGCCTATAGGACTACATATAGATGTGGCTGCACATATTCGAAGCCAGCTGCCTAAATAGTTGTTGCCCAGCCTGAGTCCCCTCTCTAGTAGGCAAAGGGAAAAGGCAGCAGATTTAATTGAAATTTACAATTTTTCTATGATCTGGAAGAGTCATTTACTATATGTAGTTTTTGAAATTTAAAGACTTTTCCCTAATGGGAAGAGGTGTTTACTGGCTAGACATCTTCAGTAATTTTTAAAGTCACTGAGATACGACACTATATTATCAGCTAACACTTCACCTATCCTTACCTCTGTGACAATGTAAGCAGGTTGCTGAGCACCAGGATCTCACTGCTTCACTGTGTAACAATGAGAGAGGGGAAGCATCGCAGCTTGGACAGTTGCCATGGTCCACAGTTCAAAGACCGTGGGACCTCTTGAGAAGAGGGGTCACTGCACATAGCCACAGGCTATAAAGCAGAGTGGAGAGGGATGTGACTTGCTGGATTCTAACACTGCAGGTCCTGGAAGAAAACCACTCATTTGGAAATATAGAAGAATTTTTTTCTCCTCTATTGGTTAGTTTGGGGGGGGGGTATTTGGGGGTGACTGGAGATTTTTCCTATTTTCTTTTTCCTTTATTATTATTATCTTATTTATGTATTTGTTATTGATCCTGTTTCCTTCTCCTCCCCTCCCTCCTCTCCTCTCCTCTTCTCCCCCTATCATATATTTATTTGTTCCCTTATTATTTGTCCTTTAGTTTACTCTCCATTTTTCTTATTTTTCCTTCTCTGTGTCAGTTTTTTTCTGTTAATCTAATGCTACTAATTTCCTTTTACTTCTTAATAGGATCTCTTATTTCACTTTTATCACCTTATTCTCATCTTCCATTGCTTAATTTTTCAAATTCTACTGTTTTCATGCTCTCACCCCCCAAAACTTCTACACTTACAAGTATAACCATTAAGTTTTACGAATCTATAGACAGTTAACTTTATCTTACTACAGCTCAACACTGCTCTATTGCTAGTTGTTATAGTGTGGTTGAATGGCCCCCACTTAAGCCTCATGTAATCATGGGTGGGGCTGAGTCTAGAGTTCATGATTGGTTGTTGTCTGGCACTGGGATTGGTGGTGTGAGTGCTGCCCCTGACCAGGGGTGGAGCCAACTTACAATGTAAGGGCAGGAAGAAAGTGTGTTTTCACTCTCTTGCCAGTTTGCACCTTGCTGTTTTGTGGCCACAATGAATGGCTGCCCCACCCCCCTTGTACGCCATGCTGCCTTGCAGCCAGCTGAATATGGACTGAAACCTCCAAGAACTGTAAGAAATAAACCTTTCCTTCCCTAATTTTGGGCATCAGGTGTTTTGTTGTAGCACCAAGAAAAAAGTAACCAAGACAGAATTTGGTACCAGGAATGGGGTTATTGCTGTGACTAAACCTGACCATGTGGTTTGAGAGTCTTTGGAAATGGCTTGTGGGAAGAGTTTGGAAAGGTTTGGAGATGTCATCTGAAAGAGTGGTGCAGGAACATCTTAGGCTGTTCTGTATGAGAGATTCTGGTCAGAGCTCAGAAGGCCAGAAGGCTGATAAAAAGCCTGCCAGTAAAGACCAGGTTCAGGAGGTTCCTGCTAGGAAGAAACACTGCATTGGTTGTTGGACTCCACACGATGTGTGTTACAGCTTGGCAGAAAGTTTGTCTGCATTTTGCTTGTGTCCAAAGACTGCCTGAGACTGAGATTAAGGGTGGAGGACTAAATAATCTGGTAAAAGAAATTTCAATGCAGTCAAATGTTGAGGCAGTGACATGGTTATTGTTGGGGGCTTTTAACCAGACTCATGTTATGAATCAGATGCAAAGAGTCCAGCATGGTGATTTAAAACACTGAGTTTGGCCAGAAAGCTGTGGACTATAAAGATAGAGCTGAGAGTTTTGATTGCTGAGACGGGACAAAAATAAAAATAAAAAAGATGGCCTGGGGCCATCCTGGGAAGCAGTGGGTCTCCACCTTTTGTAGTCTCAAGCCAGCAAAAGTGAAAGACTGCTTGGAGGAGAAAGCCACAGAGTGCCATGTTCCAGAGTGGTGACAGAGGCCACAGGAGATTCCAAAATGGTGGTGGCTGCACCATATTCTAGAATGGTGGTGGCACACACAAGTTTTTTCTCACAATCAGGTTCAGAGAGCTCAGCAATCCAGGCACTTGACCCCTACAACCAAGAGAGAGGAAAGACAGGCTACTCCTCGAGCTGGCAGTGAACCTTGGCAGCATCCACATGGTACTTGTTTTAAATGCAAGGAAAATGCACAAGTTTTGAGGTTAAGGCAACTTCCACCCTGACTTCAGAGGGCCTGGGAGCAAAAGCAATGTGCCCCTGAAAAGGCAGTATGTAAAGATGTAAGGGTGAAGCCAAAAGTGCAGTGGAGAACCCAGAAGTTTAAAAAGGCCAGGAATGTGGATCATCCAAAGAAAGCTACAAAAAATGAGCAGAATGGGCTTAAGAGAGAAGCTGCTGAAACTGAAACCCCTGGAAGTGCCTTGGGGGTGGAATCACTCAAACGCTTTGGAGCTCACAATTCACCACAGATTGTTTCAAATGCTGGACCTGCAACTATAGGACTTAACATTTGCCCTGCTGGATTTTGGACTTGCTATGGTTCCAATGCTTTATATTCCCCTGTTTGTAACTTTTGGAATGGGAATGTTTATCTTGTGTCTTTGCATTTTAGAAGTGTTTAACTTGTTTTCATTTGTATAAGGGGTTACAGTTAAGAGTTTGCCATAGATCTTGGAGGAGTTTGAGACTTGGACTTTTCAGCAATGCTGAAACTGTTAGGATTGTGGCAACTCTTTGAAACGGACTAAAGGTCTTTTGTATAAAGGATGTATGTACATGAGTCTTTGAGGGACTAGGGGTGGGATGTTATATTTATGTTCCTGTGACCCTGCCAAGTCTCATGTAGTCATGGACATGGCTGAGTCTAGCATTCATGATTGGTTTGTTGTCTGGCACTGGGGTTGATGGTGTGAGTGCTTCGCCCACCCAGGGGTGAAGCCAACATACAGTGTAAGGGCAGGAAGAAGACATGTCTGGCCTCTCTTGCCAGTTTGTACCTTGCTGTTTTGTTGTCACTGTGAATGGCTGCCCTGCCATGCCACGCTGCCTTGGAGCCAACTGAATATGGACTGAAACCTCCAAAAATTGTAAGAAATAAACCTTCCCTTCCTTCATTTTGGGCATCAGGTATTTTGAGGTTAAGGCAACTTCCACCCTGACTTCAGAGGGCCTGGGAGCAAAAGCAATGTGCCCCTGAGAAGGCAATATGTAAAGGTATAAGGGTGCAGTGGAGAACCCAGAAGTTTAAAAAAGCCAGGAATGTGGATCATCCAAAGAAACAACAAGTGAAAAGTAACCAAGACACTAGTGGAGATAAAATTGGTTCATTTGAGTATATATTTACAGTAGGTCAATATCTGGTTTGTCTTCATGCTTATACTAGAATCACAGATCTCTTTTCTATGATTAAATGTGAAACATTACTGATTATTAGGATTTGTTAATATCCAGTTTATTTTTGACACTATTGTTCTTGCTGATTGTACTGCTATAGCCAAGGTAACAAAATTGTTGCTATTGATTGGTACTGTCTGTATGCCAATACCTGGATTGCTTAGGGGTCAAAAACAATACTGCACCAATTATCAAAGAACTGGGTAATGACCCATATAAGCTGAAACTTTCCCTCCCAATAAATGGAGGTGAATGAGTCCTGGGAAAGAGGCAAAGGTCGAGAGTTAGCCAAACCCAAAGGATAGCTCTGAAAAGCAGACATTAACTAAAGAGGTCTCCATACTAGCAAAAAAGCTACCCACTATAATCAGCTCTCAAATCTCAACACAGAAACAAATAAAAACATAAATATGAGAAGAAAGGCAACAAAATGCCTCCCAAAACCCTCAACTCTCCCAAGGGGTATCAAAGGGGAGGAAAGCAAAAGCGCAGATGAAACACCTGAAAGGTAACAGTGGAGGTAACAAAACATATCAGTAAGGTACTTGGTGAATCCAAAGAAGATACAACTAAACAGATAATTATCCTAATGAAACAAGTGATCAGTGAATCTACAGAAGATAATAATAATAATAATAATGGAGCTAAAGAGATACAAAACATTAATGCTCAGCACAGAAAAGAATTGGAGTCCACAAAGTTTCAAACAGAAATCCAAGAGTTTAAAAATTTATTGAAAGTATGAGCAGCAGAAGTGACCAATGAGGACATATTGTCAGATCGAAGATAGAGCTATGGTTGTTGATCAATTAATGAAACAACTTAACAACAAGAGAACCCATAAAAACGTATCCAGCAGCTGCTAGAAAATGCAATGAAGACTAATATAAAATTATTTGGAATTAGTGAAAGAAATCAGAAGACAAAAAAGACATTTTAAAAAACCTGTTTATAGAAGCACTACCAGAAAACTTTCCAAATATGAGGGGGGAGAGTTAACATACAAATAAGTGCAGCTTATAGAACCCCAAATAGCCATGATCAGAAAAGAATTACTCTATAATATATCATAATTAAAATACCTGAAACCAAAACTCAAACAGAATCTTAAAGCTATTAGAGAAAAGCAATAAATCATATTCAAAGGAAAATACATCAGTATTGCAGAAGACTTCTCATCAGAGAGGTTGGCCTGCAGTGTTTAAGCCCTAAAAGAAAACAGTTTCTGACCCAGATTGATATATCTTGCAAAATTATCTTTCAAAATTGAAGAGAAATAAAACATTTCCATGATAAAAAAAAACCTAAAGAAATGCATTACCATCAAACCAGTACTCCAAAAACATGCTCAAGGACATTCTAGAAAGAGACAATGAAGCTAATAACCAGCAAAAGGTCCAACAGAATGAATATACTATGTTGGGAAAGCAATTGAGTACAAGAAAATTAGCAGGAAAATAATAGAATGACAGAAATAGTCAATACCTATCAGTTATAATTATTAATACAGAAGACCTCAATTTACCAATCAAAAGAAACAGATTAGCAAAATACATCAAGAAACAAAATCTAATGTTACGTTGTATATAAGAAACACATTTTGCCCTTAACCCAAAAAGAAATAGAAAACAATATTCCATACAACAGGAACCCAAAGTAAGTAGGTGTAGCTATCCTATTTTCATACAAAGCGAATTTTAAGCCAAAACTGATTAGAAGAAGCAAAAAAGGACACAATATATTGGCTAAGGGAACTAGTATAAAGAAGAGACAACAATTATAAAGATATATGCACCAAACAATATGGAATCCAACTTCATAAAACAAACACCAATAGACATAAAAGATCAGATAAACACCAATACAATTATAGTGGACAAACAATAACCCACTATCACAAATAGATCAAACAAACAAACAAAAATCAACAAATATCAAAGATAAACCAAACCTTCAAACAATAGATATATAGTGTTCCACTCAACAACAGAATACACATTGTCCAACTTACTCCAAAATAGACCACCTATTACTAATAAAGTGTGCTTAAGCAAATGCAAAAGAATTGAAATTTTATCATGCAAATAATAAGATCACAGTACAATGAAACTAGAAATCAATATCAAAGAAACCACAGAAATTATGCAAATACATGGGAATTAAACAACACACTCTTGAATAATCAATGGATCATAGAAGAAATGAAGAAAGATACAAAAACAGTTCCTAGAATTAAATGATAATGCCAGTACAGCATATCAGAATTTATGAGATGCAATGAAAGCAGTCCTAAAAGAAAAGCTTATACTGTGAATGCCCACATTAGAAAGACAGAGTGAGTCCAAATAACTAAACTAGAGATGCACTTCAGAGTCCTAGATAAACATGAAAAATTCAAATCCAGAGATAGTACAAGGAAAGAAACTATAAAGATCAGAGTAAAAGTCAGTGAAATGGAAATCGAAAAAATACAATGAATCAAAGAGTTGTATCTTTAAAAGAATAAACAAAATACAAACACTTATCAATCCTATAATAAAAAGAAAAGAAAAGACACAAATTAATTCCATTGGAAATGAAAAAAGTGAAATAACAATGAACACCACTGAAATTGAAATTATTAGCAACTACTTCACAAACTTTTATGAAAATAAGCTGGATAACTCAGAAGAAATGGAGAGACTTGTAGATATACATGAATTACCAAAACTGAATCCAAAAGACTCAAAATTCCTGAATAATCCAATAATATGCAATAAAATTGAAGCAGTAAAGAAAACTTACCAACTAAGAAAAGGCTAATAATGGATTCACTGCTAAGCTCTGCAAGAACTTAAAGATCTAATTCCAATATTCCTCAAACTCTTTAATGAAATGAAAAGTGAAGGAGTACTTTCAAGGTCATACATGGAAGTTAGTATTACCCTGATTCAAAACCAGAGAAGGATCTAGCCAAAAAAGAGTACTAAAGGTAATCTGCCTAATGAACACAGATGCAAAAATCATCAACGAGATAATGCAAACAGAATGCAAAAAATCACCCAGAAGATCATACACTATGATCAAGTAGGTTTCAACTTAGGGAACCAAGGATGATTCAACAAACATAAAACAATAAATGTAATCCATAACATAACAGAAATGAGGACAAAAGTCATACAAACATGCTAATAGATGGGGCAAAAGCCTTTGACAAAATTCAACATCCATGATGAAATTTCTGAAGAAAAGAGGTATAGAAAGACCTAATCTCAATCAGGTAAAAGCTGCTTGTGACAAACCTGTTGCTGACATATCAAATGGGTAAAAAATGACGTTTTCTCTATAAAATCAAAAATAAGACAAGGCTATTCATTATCACCACTCATTTTCAACATAGTCTTTGCAACATTAGCCAGAGCAATCAGGTAAGAAAAAGAAATAAAAGGGATACAAATAGCAAAGGATGAAATCAAGGTATCATTATTTGTAAATGACATGATCCTCTATTTACAAGACCCAAAAAGAAATTCTACCAAAAGACTTCTAGCATTAATAAACAAATTCAGAAATACAGTAGCATACAAAATCAACACATAAAATTAAATAGCATTCCTATACACTAAAAATAAACTCACTGAAAAAGAAATTAGGAAAATATCATTTACAATAGCATCAAGAAAAGTTAAATACTTCAGAATTTACTTAACCAAGGAAACAAAGACCTCTACACAAACATTACATTACTCTGAAAAGGGAAATGGAAAAGAACATCAGAAAATTGTAAGATAGCCCCTGTTCCTGGATAGACAGAACCAACATAATCAAAATTGTAGTAGTTCTAAAACTGACACACAGATTTAACACATCTGCAATAAAAATACCAACAGCAGTCCTCACAGATCTATAGAAAATAAGTTGAAATTCATATGAAACCAGAAGAGACCCAGAATAGTGAAAGAAGTCCTGGGTAATAAAGCAGGAGTCATCACAATCCCAGCTCTGAAACTATATTACAAAGCTATAGTAATAAAAAGAAAAACGGAGTACTGGTACAAAAATATACATGTGGTTCAATGAAACAGGATAGAAAAGGTAGAAATGACCCTAAGACATTCAGCTATTTGATCTTTAACAAAGGAGCCAAAATCACACACTGGAAGAAAGATAGCCTCTTTAATAAATGGTGCTGGGAAAATTTGGTATCCACATGCAGAAGACTGAGTCTAGATCCATATACCTTACCATAAATTAAACTAAAATCAAAATGGATCAAATATATAAGTGTTAAATAGAAACACAATCTGCTGGAAGATGAAATAGGTAAAACTCTTGAAGACATAGACATGGCAAGGATTTTCTGAACAGAACCTCGATGGCACAAAAAATAACACCAAGAATCAACAAATGGGGTTATATCAAACTTAAAAGCTTTTACACAGCAAAGGAAACAACTTAAGAGAGTGAAACAACAACCTACAGAATAGGGAAAGCATTTTTCATCTACTCCTTAATCAGGTAACTAATATCTAGAATATGTAAAGACTGTAAAAGAAATTAGATAGACCTCCTCAATTTAAAAAACTCAATCAAAAAATTGGCAACCAAAATAAGTAGAAACTTTATAGAAGAAGAAATACGAGTGGCCAATAAGTACATGAAAAAAATTCTCAACACTGTTAGCCATTAGAGAAATGCAAATTAATACAACACTAAGATACTTTGTTATTCTAGAAAAAATGAAGAAATCGTGAGTAGGGCCATATCATGGTGGAAAGACTCAAAAGACTCCTGGAGCAACTGTATGTGCAGAAAGTGAAATCAAAGGAAATAAAACTATTTGACCTAGGACAGTGATCTACCATAAAGCACAAATTATTGCAGAAGTAGTGATTGGTGAAGGTAACCTAGCAGAACAGGCCATAACCATAAATACTTAGCCAGACAATATCATCCCTAACACTGAACCCCAACCTATGATCACTGGTACCAATGTGTTTAAAGTTGACTGTTATTCTCAAGTCATGAAAATGGAAGATAATGTGATTGAATCAAAAGCATAAATATATAATACAAGGCAAAAATATAATACAATTGGTTACACCATTGGGGTTTGTTGTAACCTAAACACTTTTGAAGTTATCCCTGAGAATACAGTGATTTCTGGTGTAGACTAACTTCACTGGGTACAGAATGAGCAGCCATAGACCCAGACACTAAAGTTGGATTTCTTGATAAAAATCTTGCCAAATCACCACTACCTAAAGAAGGATGGAAAAAGAAGCTCAAGACCAGTTAGGAACTGAGAGAAGTGTGTAACATCAAGATAGCATCCCATTTTTGACTGCTGTCTTTTGAAAGCGCCATAGTATGCATTCCTAACAGATCACAGAATAATACATGCTAATTTTATTTTGTAAAATTAAGTGAGAGAAGAAAGTAGCAGATTTTCATTGTAACTGCCCTTTATAATTTACATAAAATGTATTATTTTCCTATTTTTTGGTTCTTTTCTGATAATATAGATTCAGGTTTTTTGTTATGGAAGATGTCAGTGGCAAATTTTTATGTAAAAGACTACCTTGATAAGAAAGGACATATTGTTATGTATTTATATTATAGCTATACTAAATAAAATTGCTGGTGAGAAAAAGAAATCAGACAATAACAAATGCTGCTGAGGCTCCAGGGGAAAAGGAAACTTTCTACATTGTTGGTAGGAATGTAGACTAGTACAATCATAATGAAAGTCAGAAGGCTGGGAGTTTGGCTCAGTGGCTTAAGTGGCTGTCTGGCAGGCGTCAGGCTGTGAGTTTGATTCCTGGTGCCACAACAAAACAAAACAAAACAAAACAAACAAACAAAAAACACAGTGGAAGTCAGTATGGAGATTCCTCAAAAAACTAAAAATAGAAATTCCGTTTGACCCAGCTATTCCCCTTCTAGGAATCATCCCAAAAGACTTAAAGTCTTCAGAGTAATACAAGAATACCCAGGTTTATAGAAGCAAAATTTATAATAGCTAAATCTTGGAAACAGCCTATATGCGCAACAACAGATGGGTAGAAGAAGAAAATGTGGTATTTACACACACTACTCTGCCACAAAGAATAATAAGCTGGAGACATTCACAGGTAAATGAATGCACCTTGAGACTGTAATATTAAGTGAAATAAATCAGAAAATCAGGCACACAAGCTTAAATATTGCATGGTTTCTTTTATATGAGAAATACAAAAGATGGAGGAAGAAGGGGAATGGAAAAAGAGAACTGAAGGAATAAAAATGGAAATAGAACTTTTGCAAATGGGAAGGGGACCAAGAGTTAGAAGGAGCAGGGAGGGATGAGAGGGGTAGGGGATGAAAAAAGAATTAAGATGTGTTATGTACATGTACCAACCCCCCACAATAAATGTAATCATTATGTACTGCAAACATGTACCATCCATACTTTCTACTTCATCTGTAAACTGGAGAGAATGCTGTCCAGATCTGATAGAAATGTTATAAGGATTACATGAGATATCTGTTAAATACCTAAAACAAGGCCTAGAGCATAAAAATCAAGAACTATTATCAGCTACTTAGTAATATATGCATGAAGCACCAGTTACTTAGCAAATGCCCTAGTGATGGAGCTTCAGTTGCTTGCAAGCATCACTATAACAAACCACACCACAACATAAAAGATAGCTTGGTTTCCAATATTGTTATTATCGTGACTAGTTTTGAAAATTACCTTCTATTACCTGGCATGTTGAAATTTATAGGAAATAGGCATACTTGTTCAGTTAAACTTGCATCAATTATTTGCAAGAGTCAAATTAAATGTTACATTCATTTTAGAGACAAGGAAATTGCAGGGTTTGAAAGAGTGAATAAATTGCCCAAGACCACCCAGAAAATAAACCAAAACCCATGCTTTGACTCTATTTATGCAATCATTCAACAAGTCTTCATAGTCAGCATGTGGGGCACTGGGGATATAAAGATATATAAAGATACACTCACAGAACTCACCATCTAGTAAGTACACAACTAATACCTCAAAATACAATGTACCTACATAAAGTATTCCAAGTATAATAAGGGACATGTACACAAGTAGCAACAGCAGGTGTATGCACAAAAGAAGCAATGGCTGACTGGAGTCACAGCAGCGTCAGAGAGCTGGTGGTGTTTTTAAGGTCTGGCCTCCAAAGCTGAACACAAAAGTGGGTGCAGGAGTGAGTGGAGTTCAGACTTCTGCCTCCTGGCCCTAGTCTTTATCTCTTGTGGCATGCTGCTTCAAAAGCTCACTGAATTTAAACCATTTGCTTTGTGCCAGCATGGAAATTATAAATGCACTGTCACCACTAAATTTCTCTTCAAGTAGGGGAAGGGGCAAGAGAAGGGATGGAAATCTTGAAGAAGATTTCATTTTAACTGCATGTTTAAAAACATTAATATAATGTCATTTCCCAATAATTTACTTTTAGGACACACTACTGCCTTTCTGCATGTCACTGTAAAAAGCAAAGGGACAAAATAAATATGCTCTACAATTTCAACATTAAGAACAACTCCAGAGAGGGCTGGGAGTTTGGCTCAGTGCCTTAAGCGCCTGCCCTGGCACGCGCGAGGTTGTGAGTTCAATCCCCGGTGCTGCAAAAAAAAAAAAAAAAAAAAAAAAAAAAGAACAACTCCAGACATTAATCCATCTGCATTTTGAGCAAAGTATTATAATGCAGGATGTTAAGGGTAGCACCTTGACTATTTGTTTCTATTATTATTACTAATTGCAGTTGGGTATTTTTTGAGCACTCACAAAGGCCAGGCTAACACCTTTACACACACCCTCTCATTAACTGTCACAAAATCACTATCACTATTA